>JABTTQ020002216.1:0-50000 GCA_016081115.2 Rehmannia glutinosa
ATGAGTCAATTGAGCGCATTCGCACGGTGGTGAGGTATGTGAGGCAATCACCTCTTAGGCTCTAGAAGTTTAAATATTTTGTCATTGAAGAGAAAATTGAAAGTAAGAAATCATTGTGTCTAGATGTTCCAACAAGATGGAACTCCATTTATACAATGTTAGATACAACTGTGGTTTTCAAGGGTGTTTTTGATAGATATGAGGTCTATGATTCTGACTTTCGTGCGGATTTTATGCCAGGGAGACCTCATGGAGATATTGGTTTGCCCACCAAGTATGATTGGACTGTTGTTGAGAAGTTTGTGATAATGTTGCGTTAATTCTATGAACTAACTTTTCAAGTTTTCGGTTCTTTATTTGTGACTTCTAACACTTTCTTAGATGAAATCCATGAAGTCAATGAACATTTGAATGATTGGCTCAAGAGTGACGATGATGACTTAGTTGATATGGCTAGTAGAATGAAGTCAAAGTTTGATAAATATTGGGGGAGTATTGAAAAGTTTAATATGATGTTGTATATTGGTTTTATGCTTGACCCTCGTCACAAGTTCAGTTTTTTGCAATATTATTTGAAAAATATGTATGGGTCAGAACGTGGAGACCAGGTCTCAAAGTTGGCAAGGAATGCTCAGTATGAAGTTTTTGATGAGTATAAAAAAGTATATAGCCCAGTAACATCATCAACATCATCACCTTATTCAACTTTAAGTGTTGATCAGGAAAGCAGATCGAGTAGAGACCCAACAAATGCGATAGATAAGAAAATCAGAATGCAAGAATTAATATCTGGGATTGGGGTTGAGGAGCTAGAGTTAGATATGTATCTAAATAAGCGCTTAGAGAAAGCTTCTTTAATATTAGATATCTTAGATTGGTGGAAATTTGAAAGTCATAGATATCCCATTTTATCTAAGTTGGCTCGTGATGTATTGGCCATGCATTTGTCTACCATAGCACTGGCGGGCGAATAATTGATGATTTTAGATCATCATTGACTACTAAGACGACTCAAGCTTTAATTTTTTGCTAAGATTGGATCCGACATACTTTGGCAAAGTCTACTGAAGAATAATATGAGTTCATTGAAAAAATGAAAAATGTATAATTTTACATTTTTAGTATTTACTTTGTCATTTAATTTTAGAGTATTTCTATTAATGTTCCAATATTTAAATTTTCATAAAATATTTGTAAACTTGATGGCTTTAAATGTTGGGATGTACTCCAACATCATTGATATCTGATTATCAAACTATTGAGTCAAGACTAAGGTGAATTTTGATTATGTTTATTATATTGTAGACTTTAAGTTTCATCTAATGTCATTTTTTCCCCACTATGACTGTAACACCCCGAAATTTTGAACTATAAAATATGTGCAAATATTCATTTAACCATATATATTTTTTTTTATAAGAAACATGAGAAAGACAACTCGTTATAGCATGCCACTTAATTTTCAAAATAACAATAATTACAGTGGAAACAATCGCTGTTGGGAAATTAATTTTTAGATTTTGATGAATGCCATGTAAAACTTAGTATAGAAAGTTGTCACCCCATTTTCTTTGTAATTTGCATTGTAATAGATAGTAATGGTCGAGTCGAAAGTGAGTTAAGTCGGCTATGCCTCGAACATGCAAGAAGTCAACCGGAGACTAGAAGGAAGACTCATTGTGAGGCGGTGAGTGTAGCAATGAAGAAAAGACAGAACTCGATCAAGGTGCGGTGAGATGCAGCTAAGTAAAGTGTCGATCAAGTCAAGTCAAGATAGCCAAGTCTCAAGTTGATGTGACAGATGAGTCATCCAATGATTGGAAGGCGACTCAAGTCATCCTGGGGAAATCAAGAAAATGCAAATCAAGTCGAGACAATCGAAAGAGATCCGTTACGTAAGTCAAGAAAATTGCTTAAACAAGTAATACTCCCATCTCGCCTTTCTTAAAGTGCTCGGTCAGAAGCGTGCAAAAGGAATAAACCAATGGGAAACATCGCACTTGTGTCGAACTCGAAAAGTCAAGACTCATTCAATACGAGGAAATGTCAATTCCAAGGATCGCAACAAGACAAGCCAGCGACCACAAGTGTCTTTTGAAAATTAACCTATCTCTTCAACGGGCAAATTTTCAAAAAGAACACTATAAAAGACCGAGGATCACCTTGAAAAGAGGTGACCTTGATTACCGAGAAAACCATTACAAGCAAGAAAGCAATATCTGTAACCTGAAATATTCTCAAGTTATTTAAGCTCAATCCTCAATCCTACATTACGAAGGAAATCAATCCAACACTCATCTGTGAAGGAAAGATGACTTCAATCAGTTGAAGAGGAAATATCTGAAGAATCAAGGGGTCTACATTCCATAAAGGATTGTAGAAAGGTTCAAGGTCGAACAGTCTCAAGGTTTTTGGAGGGCTTCGTGATCAAATCCAAGAATCTTGAGCAAGTGGTCATAGTAGTAGCAAAGCAATTTTGCCCTGTGAAGAATCGAGTCGTACGAGCTTGTTTGTGTGACCAAGGCATCTCAGGACCGAGTCCCAAAGATCAAGTCGGATGTGTGATCAAGACTTGCATCCTGGGTGATAACCACTTTGTACATTGATCAATACTTAGTGGATTCTCTCCAGGAGTTGGAGAAGAATTACCCCATCTTGAACCTCTATAAAACTTATTGTGTCATTTACATTTCAACACTTTAATTACTGCATATTATTTTGATATATCTTGATAAATTTGTTGTCCGTCTGATAATTAACAAAGTGCTATAATCAAGTATTAAAACAAACTTAAACCAAAATTCAAGGGTGTTAAGTCTTCCGCTAAAAGCATATCACGATCGAGTTAAGTTTTAGTCAAAACGGCTAAGTTATTATGTCAACAACTCGGTCAGTGCGGTGAGTGGCTAACTCTCGATCAACTAACTTAGCATGTCCATCAAGGACTTAGCCAGTAAGTATTAACTCGAACGTCTTAAAAGGACTAAATCGAAAAGTTGGTAAGGTTTATTCAACCCCCTTCTAAACCTTACACTCACACCCCTTCAGGACCAACAAGTGGTATCGAGCGGTTGGTTCATTGAGCCTTCCGCATCAGTTCTTGAACTAGATCTCCAATCTCTCAAAGCTTGCTTTAGCACTTGATCTTTCAAAACTCTTTTATTCAGCAAAGTTATTATCATGGAAGCAAATTTGACACGCATCCCTATGTTCACAATTGAGGAATTTGATGATTGGAAAATTTATATGCAGACTCATCTATCAGTATTACACGATGAAATGTGGATAGTAATAGAAGATGGGCCACTCGCAAATTTTAAAAGTGAACACAATGCAAGGAAGGAGAGCTGCAATTTGAAGGAGAAGATGATGTTGCTCCTGGATCGCCTATGGTTGAAAAACCAAGAGTGAATGGACAAATGATGTGAGAAAAAGATACAACTTGGACAACGTGGCCAAGGACATTCTTTACAAAACTCGACAAAGCCATGTTCAACAAAGTCAAATCATGCAAGACCGCAAAAGAAATATGGGATAAGCTAACCCTGATTTGTGAAAGCTCTGAGCAAATCAAGGAAAATAAACTATCTATTCTTTGTACAAAAATTTGAAAATTTTAAGATGCTTGCAGGAGAAACCTTGGATCAACTGGATGCTCGGTTCACAGGAATTACCAATGAGTTGTTATGCACTTGGAAAAGAATATACACGAGAAGGAAATGTGTATGAAGATTCTAAGAAGTCTCCCAGCTGAATGGGAAATGAAAGTCATGGCCCTAAGACACTCCATGGACCTATCAAAAACATCCAACTATGAGCCATTCTCAGATCTCAAAGCCTACGAATTTGAGCCGAGAAGAAAAGACCTAGAAGAGACAATTTGTGTGCAAAACATTTGCTCTAATAGCTAAGGATGGTAAAGAGCCGAGGTCAAGGAAGTCATTGACCAAGAGGAGATTGCCCCGATGGTTAAAATGTTTAACAAATTCTTTAACAAGAATTACAAAAGTGGCAAAGGTGAATCCTCCAGAAGACACTCAGCTCCCTCCAAGTCAAGGGAAGATAGGCCACCCAAAAGAATAGAGCATCAAAAGGTTGAGTATCAAAGAGCTGACAATCCAAGGATGGAAAGAACTGATCAAAAAGTTGAAAATCTATCTTTGAACCGCAGCAACCAGGTCACTATGCCATTGATTGCCCATATCCTGTAGTAAACAAATACAGGAATGAAGAGGAAAGAAAAGTCTTCAGAGAAAGAAGACAAGAGAAGAAAAAGGCAATGTTGGCTGCAGAAACTGTTGAGACAGCCAAGTCAAAAGACACAGCAAACTCGGAGAGTAGTGAAGCCGACTACTCAAGTGACTCGAAGAAAGAAGCCTTGATATGTCTAATGGCCAAAGAACAAGACCAACCTGACCAAGAAAATGAGGTACACTCTAACTCATCACACTCAGATTCTAGTGATTGTGACACACACACCTCATCACCCACTAATCTTTATGATTCATTAGGCAAAAAGATGAAAGACTTTGAGCACATTAAATCCTCACACACACTGCTAAATGAGGAAAACAACCTGCTTTCAAAAGCCAAAACTCACAATGACTAAGGAGCCGAGTACTCGAGTCACACACGGTGATGAGAATAAAGAAGTAAAAAGGTTGAAAATGCTAAGTTAATAGCAGAGATAGCTGCTATAGAAAAGAGGAAAATGACCTCAAAAATGTGATTGCCTCATTCACTAAGGCATCAAAATCTTTGGATGATCTTATTATGAGCCAAAGAGAATGTGGAGATAAGACGGGCTTAGGATTTAATTCCTTTATGCTAAGTCAAGCTCCCAAAGTGATTTTGGAAAAAGGATCTTCAAGCAATGAAGCATCTCAAAATCCAAAACTCCAAATGGTGCACACATATTCATTCCAAAGCACAATCACAACCAAACGGCCTTGGTTATAAAGGAAAAGGGGAAAACGACCCGGTGAGTATCTTTGAAAGGAGCGGTGAGAAGAAATCGGTCGAGTTCCTCAAAGAACTCCAAAGCAGAAAGTACTGTAAAGAAGAAACAGAGCTACCAAAAACCCCAGAAATTCTATAAAAGGAACACATATGATGGGAATGGTAGAAATTATCCAAGCCAAACTGATTGGAATAATGTGAACTATCAGCAAAGACCTATGGAATACATGCCTAGATGGCAAAGGCCTAGAACTCATCAAAGGCAATTCCAAAGGCAAAAGAGCTATCCTTAGCACACATATGCACCCAAACACTACACACAGAGGTATCACAACTACCCAAGGAAGGCAATTGCTAAAACACATGCACAAGCATATAGACAAAAGAGACAGCTGTATGAACCTAGAACACCCAAGCAATTTGCCAAAATAATTATGATTATGGCACTGATAGATGGCAACCTCTTAGAGTCAAATCATTTGGCTATAGGTTGGTTGGATCATCTTACAATACTAACCCCTCAAGACCCAGACAAGTATGGGTACCTAAAGCCTAATTTCCTTGATTGCAGGTTCAAGGAACAACTGAGTGTCAAGGAACCTGGTACATGGATAGTGGCTGTTCCAGACACATGACAGGAAACAAGAAAAATCTGTTAAAATTTAAGGAAGTAAGAGGTGCAAAAGTCATATTTGGAGAAAATGAAGCTCCAGGAGAAATAAGAGGCATTGGATCAATCAAGAAAAATGGATTAGAAATTACAGATGTTGCATATGTTGAAGGCCTCAATTTCAACTTTCTAAGCATAAGTCAACTCTGTGACAAGGGTTATAATGTTGGATTCAATATGGGAGTATGCCAAATCAAGAACACTGAATCTAATGAAGTAGTGCTACAAGGATGCAAACAAAAGAACTTGTATGTGGTGAATTGGTCAACTGCAACACCAAGCACTTGTCTGCTAGCAAAGAACACAGCCGAATCAAGTTGGTTGTGGCACAAGAAGCTGAGTCACCTGAATTTCAAAACTATTAACAAACTTGCAAGAAGTAATCTTGTAGAAAGACTTCTAGACTCAGTATACAAGAAGGAGAGTGTATGTGATGCATGCCAGATGGGAAAGCATATCAAATCATCATTCAAAGAAAAGACATGTCCATCTTCAACAAGAATATTACACCTGCTACATATGGATCTATTTGGTCCAGTTGAACCAGCTAGCATAAGTGGAAAGAAATACACCTTGGTGGTAGTAGATGACTACTCAAGATACACATGGACAATTTTCATGTGTAAGAAGAAAGAAACCCCTAGAAACTACCACGGTGATGAAGAGAATCCAAAATGAGAAGAGTTAAACCATTATCAAAATAAGATCGACGGAAGAGGAACCGAGTTTGTCCATGGTATAATAACTCGATATTGTGTTGAGAATGGTATTGGTCATGAATTATCTCTACAGCAAGGACTCCACAAATGAGAATGGAGTTGCGAAAGAAAGAACATAACTCTCAAAGAAGCAAAGAAGGACCATGTTAGTCAACGGGGTCTAAAAGATTTTAAAAGATTTTGGTCAAGCAATAAACACAAAGATGCTATACTCAAAATAGATGCATGATAAACAGACGGTGACAAAAACTCCCTATGAGATTTGGACAGGAGAAAGCCAAATGTTGCATATTTTAAAATATTTGGATGCAAATGCTTCATTCATAACAATGGCAAAGATAATTTAAAGGCTTTTGATGCTAAAGCTGATGAAGGTATCTTCTTAGGATACTCAGCTGAAGGTAAAGCCTACAGAGTGCTCAACAAGAGGACAATGGTTACGAAGAGTCTATTCATGTGGTGTTTGATGAACCCAACGTAAATGGAGAAGACATTGAAGAGTCGGTGATAAGTCAATCACCCAACCATGCGTAAGAGTCCCTATGTTGTTTGAATCGGAATTATAAACCCAGATGAAGATGAGATAGATGAGTCTCAAAGATAGCTGGGAAATATACAACCAAGTGATGATGAGATAGATGATCAAAATAACACAGCTGCAAGACGACTGAATCCAGCTAACTTACTCCAACCTGATGTAAGGTGGCTGAGAGATCATCCACCAGAACTAATCATTGGAGATGTAAGAGAAGGTGTGAATACCAGATCCAGAACTCAACAAGAAGCTATGTTCACTTGTTTTATCTCACAAATAGAGCCAAAAGATGTGTCACAAGCATTGGATGACACACATTGGATTCAAGCCATGCAAGAAGAGCTGAATCAGTTTGAAAGGAACAAAGTGTGGGAATTGGTTCAAAGACCTACCCATCAAAATGTTATTGGCACTAAATGGGTGTTCAGAAACAAGATGAATGAGGAAGGTTTTGTGGTAAGAAACAAAGCAAGATTGGTAGCCAAAGGGTATTGCCAAGAAGAAGGAATAGATTTCGATGAAACTTTTGCTCCTGTGGCAAGATTGGAAGCCATAAGAATGTTTCTTGCCTATGCTGCTCACAAGAACTTCATTGTATATCAAATGGGTGTAAAAAGTGCATTCCTTAATAGGTTATTGGAGGAAGAAGTGTATGTTGAACAACCTCCAGGATTTGAGCAGAAGACTCTTGGAGATAAAGTATACAAACTCAAGAAAGCTTTATATGGATTGAAACAGGCACCAAGAGCATGGTATGATACATTATCACAATTCCTGACTGAGAACGGATTCACAAAAGGCAAAGTGGATAGAACTCTCTTCAGAATTCAAGATGCGAAGAGTATACTGCTTGTTCAAATATATGTGGATGACATCATCTTTGGATCCACAAACAAAGAGTTGTGTGATAAATTCTCAAATCTCATGCAAAGCAAATTTGAAATGAGCATGATGGGAGAGAGCGACATTCTTCCTGGACTCCAAGTAAAATAGCCGAAGGATGGAACCTTCATAAGTCGGACAAAATACACCGAGAGATTTAATGAAGAAATTCGGTATGGAAGAGAAGTCTTCGTGAAAATACCAATGAATACATCAATCAAGATGGATATGGATGCGAGATGGCAAGCCTGTGGATCAAACAAGATACTGAGCACTCATTGGATCATTGCTCTATTTAACAAGAAGCGGGCGGACATCACCTTTGATGTAGGTGTATATGCAAGATTTCAATTTGCACCAAAAAGAAAGCCATATGATCGCAGACTAAGAGAATCTAAGATATTTGAAAGGATGCCAGGAAGTCGGCTTATGGTATCCAAAGGAAGGAGGATTCAAGCTTATTGGTTATTCGGACTACGATTATCTTTGGATGTAGAGTTGACGGGGAAAAGTACCTCGGGTACATGTCAAATGCTTGGAAACAGATCTAATTTCCTGGTTTAGCAAGAAGCAAAATTCAATAGCCACCTCCACATGGTGAAGTAGAATACATAGGCTGGCATTTGTTGTGCCCAAGTCTTATGGATGAGACAAAGTGAGAGACTATGAAGTTGAAGAAAAGGAAATTCCAATTATGTGTGATAACACAAGTGCAATTGCAATCACTCAAAATTATGTGCTACACTTAAGAAAAAAGCACATTGATGTCAGATATCACTTCATAAGAGATCATGTAGAAAGGAAGGACATCACCTTGGAATATATCTCAACTGATAAGCAGTTAGCTGATATATTCACAAAATCATTATGTGAATCAAGATTTGAAGAACTCAAGCATGAATTAGGGTTAATTGAGCTGAGTTGACACTCAGAAGACTCAAAGAAAAGAGAATGAACATGAAAAGATGAAAAAGAGTTGAACTCCTGAATCAGCTAAGTGAATCAGACGTATCGGAGAATCAGCTGCATCGAGTTAGCTGACAGTTGAGTGCCTATGTGCAAAAAGAGAAGAGTTAAATCAGCTAAGGAGTAAGCTGAAACATTTATGAGCAAAGTGACAAAAACGCAGTCGTTTTTACTAAGCGGGAATGTTTTTAAGAATGACGTCAAGATAATTATGCGTGTCACGATCAAAAGTTGCATACCAAGCTTATGATTGGATATAAATCTTTGCCGCATTAAATGCGAGAAATTAAATGTTAATCGGCGTGCAAAATCGAGCCGTTGATCTTGATCAAATTTCAAAACCACCCGCACGTCCTTTTCATAACCCATACATATACCATTTCGTCCGATTTTCTCTCACTTTACCAAAAGCTGTTCATCTCTCTCAAGAGCAAAGAAAGCATTTTTACTCTCAAAACCCTACAAATCTTCAAAGCTTATTTTCAAAGTTTCATTCGGTATATCTTCGAGAAATGGCATCTACGCGACTTCGCCAAGTTGGGAAAGCAAATCCACACGGGATCTCTTGTGGATTTCGAAGGCGTGATCAAACAAGGGTCGACGAAACCCTTGTGAAGAAAATAGCCGAGAAGTTGGAGAAATCGGGATCAAACCCTTTTTGTCGATGGAGTTTGTATAACCTACGTGGAGGAGGTCGCACGAGCTTCTATGTAAATTTGAAGTTCACGATGAGGGCATCAAGTCCTCTGTTCACGGGAAAGATTTCACCATCACCGCCAAGGATCCGCAGAACACTTTCGTTCGATTGACGGCGGAAGGAGTAGGAGATTTATGAAGCGATGTTAACCTGGCCGCCTTGGAAGGAAGTAGCCAAACCCGATTGTAAAAGTTGTCTGACTAATAAGAAGAAGCTATTGAAGGAGGATTACCACAAGTGTTAGACATTGTTGCCAAATGCATAGATATCAAGTTTGGAAGCTTTAATCACCTGTCCAAAACCAAGTTGATCGTGACGGTTGTGATCATGGAGGAGAAAAAGGTGAACTGGTCTGAGCTTGTATACAGCAGACTCTGCCAGAATATTGGAAATAAATCCTTCAAGGAGGATGGTTCGTTTGGAGGATCTTTGGGATATGGCCTGGTGATTGGCCGGGTGATGGAAGTGAAGGGAGTCCCTCTTCGACATGGAAAGGCGTTCCATGTAAACAAGAAAACGTTACGATCGAACCTTTCCAGAGCACAGAAGAGAGCGTACGCCAAGAGGGCTGATACGAGTGAGGAAGAATCAGCTGGCCCTGAAGAAACGGTTGTCTCCTCCTCTCCCCAGAAGAAGGTTGCCCCTGCAGCTGCAAAGAAGACTGATGCCCCTACAAAGAAAGAAAAAGAAAATAAAAGATGGACACGCCCCTGCAGCCAAGTCACCCGCCTGCTCGCTTAGGAGAAGGAACCTCAAATACCTTCTCCGGTTGTCAAGAAAAGGAGGACTGACAAGCCTAGAAAGCCAGCTCCTCAGAAAAATACAATAGCATCGGCCCCCGCCGCCCAAGACTCGAAGGAAACTGCATCCGAACCAGAAATTCCTCTGGTAAGGACCAAAAGGAGAAGACTCTTCAAGCGGTCGAGCTTGAGAAAACAGCGAGCGCCGCCACTCACCGAGCAGATCACGGAAACAACTGGAGAAGTAGAGTCTCCAGAGATTATTGATGCAAGTGCCAGGTCTGCTGAAGCCAATCAACAGAAGCAAATTGAAGACCCAACTGTGGACATGACAGCTGAAGAATAAGGAGCAGCTGAGACAGCAGACTCTCCTGCTGACAGGACTATATCTCCACATGTCCTCGATCTTTCTTGAAGGAGTTGAGCAAACAGAGTATGTTGCCTTCTATTCGAAAAGGAAGGAAACAGGGAGAAGATGATAAAGATGATGATGATGTGATGATCCTATCCCCACCATATCCAGACATCCAAATCGTCTGCAAGAATGGAGGAAGTGGAAACTGAGTCGATCCAGGGAACAGTTCCAAAGACCGGAGTTTATTGAAGAAGAAGATGAATGTTGAATTTTCTTGGATTGACCACTTTGTGGTCCAATCTTGGATGAAGAAAATCGCACGATTATCTTGCGTAACTTCAAAGACATGGAGAAGCAGAGACTGGTAGAGGAAGCTGAAGCTCGTGAGAAGGCCAGTATTTGTCCCTTTACTGGAACCACTGATCATACACATCCTCATCTTGACATTATCTCCGGGAGTGATGAGGATGCGGACCTGACCCGCCGCTACTGAAGAATTGGAGATGCAGCAAGCCATGCGGGAATCTAGGGTCCTACATGAGCAACGGTTATTGGAAGGGAGTCTTCCACATCACAGCTGGAGATTGATCCGATGGGAGTGGTGCAGCATATTGCCATAGTTGTTCCTACCACCACTTCTCCAGCTCACTCAGAAGAAGGTGTTAAGGGAAATGGCGATGAAATTGGGAAAGTGGGGACCCCAGTCGAGCCAACCCCTAATGAAGGTGTCTTACCACCTGCCCCAACGGTTGACTACTCAAAGGGAACAGCCGGGAGTCTAGAGACGAGTGACCCCATTCCTAGTCACTCAGCTGGTGTGTTGGCTGAGGGGGAAATTCCCTCCACTGCAGCAAGGACGGAGGATGCTGCAGCTGACTCCACAACGAATCTTGGAGGCGAAGTGGAGAAGGAAAAACAAATGGATACACAACAAGTTGTCATGAAGAGGCTCGGAAGTTGAGACTATCTGGTGAAGTGCCAATCGCTTTGAAGGCAATGACGCGCGCGATGCGATCGAGGCAAAAGATGGATCCGCCCTAGAGTGAACACTGGCGATGAAAGTGCAATCCATGGAGTTGTGACTCCAGTGGATGCCACCTCTAAAGACCCTAAGGCAGTTGAGTGCAGCCGAAGGGATTGTCCAAGGCCTCACTGCGCTTGAGATTGCGGGAGGTAGTGAAGGCCAACGGGAGGTTGAGACTTCCCGGGGTAAAGAGACGGAAGCACAGAACATCCCTCCTGCTATCATTGATCCATCTGAAAAGGAGATAAGTGCTCTTCACGATTCCCAAGACAATCTTGATGTAACCTTTCTGGGATCTGAAGGTGAAGACGAAGCTGAGTCATCCCCCATTGCCGATCCAAAAGACTCAGCTGAGGATGTTCTCCCAAGTACGAGTAAGTCCGATCTTAAGGCTACTCGCCAAACTTTTACTTTTGATGATGAGCCACCCATGCAAATCTCATCATCGTCCGATGACGCTACTGATACGGCCGAGGACCAGTCAACTCATATGGACAAACCAGCTGAGACCGACGAAGCTGTTGAGACAGCTGAGGCTCAGCCAGCTGGGTCAACTCCACAACAGACCACAGCTGAAACAGAGTCAACTGCGCAGGCTCCCCAGTCTGCAGCAGGATCGACTCCACCGGGAACATCACGAGCACAAGTTACCATTGAGCAGATTCCCATTGCCCGTGATGATCCGTTTGAAGAATCGTTTCCCTTTTCTCTGGAGCTACCTGACCTTCTTGAAGAATCAGCTAGAGATCAAGAACGTTTCCATAAACCTGATCCCGTTATTCCAACAGACACCATCGTCCCAGCAGACTTTGACTTTGACGTTGCTTGGCCGCCAGCTGAGACAGAAGTGACAGCTGAGGTTCGAGAAGTTTTCAAGGCCATATTTGCAGAGATAGAGAAGATGGAGAGGCACCAGGCCTCACTGGACATGAGACTGGATAACCGAGACGCTAATCTTACTGCCGATCTGTGAGGAATAATTGTCAGGATCCGGGAATGGTGGCAACAACAGCAGACAATGCGCGTAGAACAAGTTCGATACTTCAGAACATTGTTCAATAAATTGCTAGTCTGGCGGGCTGAGAATGCTGATATGAAGAGAAGAATGCAAGAAAACATCGATCGAATGCATGAATCTCACAACACAGAGATGCAGCTGCTGCGTGAATTTCATAAGAAAGAGCTTCTGCGCGTAGAGGAGAACATGGAGAAGAAATTCAGCCTCCTCATAGCTGAAATGAAGTTGGTGGTAGCTGAATCCAATGCCACCCGCTCCGAATTCCGTGCAGCATACTCCGCAGCAGATTCGAAGCATAACTCAGCTATCAGCCGCTTAGACTTCATGATTGCTAGCTTGTTTCCAGGGGTTCCTCTCTCATTTGATGATGCCAAAAAGGGGGAAGAGGAATACCTAAAGGCGTTGAAAGATTCTGAAGCTCAGAAGAAGGACGCAGTTGTGAAGGAGAAGTCAGCTGAAGAACTAAGAAGAGAGAAGAATGGAAAATCTGTTGAGGGGGAAGGTTCGAAAGATATGACCCTGATGATTGCTAAACCCCCCAACAAGGACTTGTCACAACTGATATCATCAGCAAACTCCCAGTGACTCTGCCGCTCCAACACTCCGCAGTACCCATGGAAAGCGAAAATAGTAGAAGCAGGGATGAAGGAGGTGGAAGGAAATATGGATGCCCGAGTGATGGATATACTAAAACAATATGGAGGCATTCCGGCAGGAGAAAACACTGATGCCATTTTAGACGTCGGAACCGAGCCAAGATCTGTTGATGAATTTAAGACGCTCGCATCCGAGGGTTACTTCGCAAATATGTCCATGGCCCAAGCCTGGGATTTGTATTAGGAAAAAGGCCTCGAGCTATGTGAAGAAACTGGCAGGCAGCAGACTACTAGCAGTCACTCTGCTGGTAACTCAGCTGGGAAAAAGAAGGCCCCAGTACAATACACGCCCAGAGGCAGAGGAAGAAGCAGTGGAGGAAGAAGAGGTTTCAGACCTAGACTTCTGCCCAAAAACATTGAATATATAGATCCAGGTAAGAAAGGAGGGATCTATTGGGCTGGGTTCGACGAAGTAGCCAACCTGCAAGTGGCCAAGAACAATGATGAGTATGTGAAGAGAATCGAAGAAGAAAACAGAAGACAAACTTAGCTGTGGGAAGAAAGACAGGAAAGAAAAAGAAGAGATGAAGCTGCCAGAAAAGCATAAAGAGAAAAAAAAAGCAGCTGAAGAAGAGAAGAAGAGAAAAGATCAAGAAGAGACAGAGTGATGAGGAAAGAATGAGGCAAAAGGAGATGAAGTGTTCTTCGCCCACCCCTTCATGTATTTTACTATGTAAATGCATTTGTATGTAAGTCTTTCATGCATTGAATAAAATTGTATAATTTCTATACTTGCGTAGGTATAGAATAACATGATTACCTTAAGTTCTAATTAAGCTCTGATACACTCTGTAAACAGCTGTGTAAAGAACTAGAATGTTATGATCTATAAAAGATTAATTCTACGCATACATTCTGTGATTCTACATTGTCTGTACGTATCTTTGCTATTTAATTGCTGAATGCATGTTTTAAGTTTTGGCATCATCAAAAAGGGGGAAATTGTTGGGAAATTAATTTTTCGATTTTGATGAATGCCATGTAAAACTTAGAATAGAAAGTTGGCACCCCATTTTCTTTGTAATTTGCATTGTAATAGATAGGGTGGTCGAATTTGAGTTAAGTCGACTTTGCTGAACATGCAAGAAGTCAATCGGAGACTAGAAGGAAGACTCCGCTGTGAGGCAGCTGAGTGTAGCAAGGAAGAAAAGATAGGAGCTCGACTGAAGGTGCAGCTGAGATGCAGCTAAGTAAAGTGTCAGTCAAGTAAAGTCAAGATAGCCAAGTCTCAAGTTGATGTGACAGATGAGTCATCCAATGATTGGAAGCTGACTCGAAGTCATCTGGGGAAATCAAGGAAATGCAGTCAAGTCGAGACAACTGAAAGAGATCCGTTGCACATAAGTCAAGAAAATTGCTTAAACAAGTAATACTCCCATACTGCCTTTCTTAAAGTGCTCAGTCCCAGAAGCGTGCAAAAAAATAAACCAATGGGAAGCACCGCACTGTGTCGAGAACTCGAAAAGTCAAGACTCATTCAATACGAGGAAATGTCAATTCCAAGGATCGCAACAAGACAAGCAGCGACCACAAGTGTCTTTTGAAAATTAACCTATCTCTTCAACGGGCAAATTTTCAAAAGAACACTATAAAAGGCTGAGGAATCACCTTGAAAAGAGGTGACCTTGATTACATGAGAAAACCATTACAAGCAAGAAAGCAAATATCTGTAACCTGAAATATTCTCAAGTTATTTAAGCTCAATCCTCAAGCCTACATTACGAAGGAAATCAATCCAACACTCATCTGTGAAGGAAAGACGACTTCAATCAGTTGAAGAGGAAACATTTGAAGAGTCAAGGGGTCTACATTCCACGGAGGATTGTAGAAAGGTTCAAGGTCGAACCAGTCTCAATTTTTGGAGGGCTTCGTGATCAAATCCGAAAAGCTTGAGCAAGTGGGTCAGAGTAGTAGCAAATTTTGCCTGTGAAGAAGTCGAGTCGCACGGAAGCCGAGTTGTGTGACCAAGGCATCTCCGGACTAAGTCCCAAAGGATCAAGTCAGCTGTGTGATCAAGACTTGCATCTGGACTGATAACCACTTTGTATATTGATCAATACTTAGTGGATTCCTCCAGAAGTTGGAGAAGAGAGGAGTAGAAGAATTACCCCATCTTCCAACCTCTATAAAAATTTATTGTGTCATTTGCATTTCAGCACTTTAATTTCTGCACATTATTTCAATATTTGCTGATAAACTTGTTGTCCAATTGATAATCAACGCTAAAACCAAGTATTAAAACAAACTTAAACCAAATTCAAGGGTGTTAAGTCTTCCGCTAAAAGCATATCACGGTCGAGTTAAGTTTTAGTCAAAACAATCGAAGTTATTCTATCAACACGGCTCAATGAGTCCATTTGAGTGGCTAATTTCAATCCATAGAAACATTAATAGTTGATTTTATAGTTGAGAGTGGGATTAGTTGATTTCCGGAAAATCAACTATTAATGTTTCAATCAAATAAAAAAAATATAAGTTGGTTTTAAATTTACTTTTTAATGATCTTAATTAGTATTTTGGATCTCCTATAGTTTACAAATAAATTTGTGACACTAAAATTTTAATTTTGGATAAATCCCGTGTAATACACGGGTGTTGTTCTAGTATAAAATATACGATTTATCGATAAAATATTGTTTGGATTAAATATTTGGTTGGATTAAATATTGATTGGATTAAATTTGTCGGATATACATACATATATTTGATTGGATTAAATATTAATTTTGCCGATTAATTTGCATGCGATCAAAATTAATTCAATTTTTTGGTTGTCTTTTATGGTCTTTTAGGAAAGAAAACCAACTTATAATTAGAAGCCAAAAAAATCAATATATCCAAATTGATAGTAAATCAATTTATCCAAATATACGGAAAATCAATTGAGTGGATAGTTATATATGCGGAAAATTAATTAATATGTTAATCACTAAATCAATTGAGTAAATAGTTATATACGAAAATATGAAAATTTAATTAATACATTGATATTTGATCGGATTAAATATTGGTAAAATCAATTGAGTTAATAGTTATATATGCAAAATTAATTAATATGTTATAAGGAAAATCAATTGGGTCAATAGTTATATACGGAAACACAATAATTTAAGTAATATATTGATGATAAATTGAGAATTGATAGTAAATCAATTTATAATTGGAAGAATAAAGTGGTGACACGGTTTGCCAAGTGGCTAAATGTGAAGGTGACACATGAATTTGGAAGACTAAGGTGTTGACACTTGTACCAAATTGTAGAGGTAAAGACATGTGGCAGCTTGTTTTTTCTTTTAGTATATAGGGTTGATAAAAGTTGATCATTTTGTGTTGAGCCAAAATTGAAAACAATTAAGAAAACGCTTGCTCTTCTTACTAACAAAATACCTCCTTTTCCAAATACATAATTTATAAGTAACCCAATAGTAATGATATGTTAGAATTTTGTGGAGTATTTGTAATAATCTGTTAAATTAGCCATTCAGATTATTAAAAAAAAAAAACTAAACCCAATCAAAGTGGCGCCTACATATTATTTCTAAATAACTCAACAATAAAAATATATTAGAATTTTATTGGTATTTGTAATAATTTGTCAAATCAACCATTCTAATTATTCAAAAAAAAAAAGGAAAAGAAACTAAATCAAAATAGCGTCTACACATCTGACATAAAAAAGTAGGCGAACACATTTGAAATAAAAAAAGGCTTTTTTATGGGGAAATTACACAAAATACCCTTCATTTGGCACAAATCCCGATTTTACTAACATCTCACATCTCTACCTTTTTGTTTACTTTTTGTACTCTCTTTTTTTAATTTTTTCCCTCATTTACGCTCCAGTCCTTTCTTGTCCAATTTGTCACTTCCTCTCTCTTTCCTTCTTTCTTGTCCAATCTATTACTTCCTCTCTCTCTTTCCGCCATTGATGGTTTGTTTTCTCTTTGATTCCTGTAACTTCTTGTTCAAAATCTGAAGTCCTAGTTTCTTCATCTTCTAAAAATGGAAAGATGAAACTTGTCGATGTTGATGAAAAATAAGTTTTTAAGGGAAAATCATCCAAAAAGAAAGGTATTGGATTTAGAGGTGTTGATGTTGCTGATGTATGATGTTTTTTCCTTTATATTACTGGATTTATTTTGTTATTTATTGTTTCTATGGATTTTTTTTTCATTTCTGTGTTGTTTTTGTTGTGTTTCAGTGTTGTTTCTGTTGTATTTCTATGTTGTTGGTCTGTTGTTTTTATTATTTTTCAAATTTTTCGTATAAGATGTATTATTTATTTTTTGTTTCGTTGTTGTTTCTTTGTTGTTTCTTTATTGTTTCTTTGTTGTTTCTTTATTGTTTCTTTGTTGTTCTATTTGAAATATGAAAGAAACATAATCAAAAAAAAATATGAAAAAAGTGATGTCCTGCTTTCTTCTTCTATTTGTTGTTTTTTTGTTCCTGTATGTTTTTCTTCTCTTTTCCTGATGTGCAGTCCGATTCTTCTTCCATTGTGTTCGAAAAGATGTCTTCTCCTTGTTCTTCTCTTTTCAGAAAGTGTTTACGCACTTGTTATGGCTGCTGCGTTTCAGATCTCTAATTGGTGCTCTGTTTTTTGGTTTTTTGGTTTTTGGTGGTTGTTTTTATATGCAACGTATTGTTTGGTAATGTGTTGGGTTTGAGCGTATTTGTTGGTAATTAGAACGCGACAACGTATTGCTAGGTAATTGTTAGAGATTTTTCTAACCGCAAGTCTACGGTGTCAAGTTTTAATATAGAGAAGTAAGGTTGTCGAATCCACAGGGAATAATTATCGAATTATTGCTAAGTACTATGATATATTAGTCTAACTTTATTTAGAAATTCAATATATGATGGAGTTGATTATACTAAAAATACTAAAAATAAATCAAGAATATGAAAATATCAATGAGTTTATCCAAATGATTAATATGAAATCCAGAGGTATGATGAATCTAGTTATCCCTTATGTTGTCAATATGGTTTATCAATCATCAATTACCAATTTATAAGTCAAGATTTCTACAATAATCATTCCCTGTCTCAAGTGCCAAATGATTTTAGATTCAATTGGGAAATCAATATCTCTATAAAAATCACCAATTAAAATCTCAATAAAAGCTATGAATCTTGATAAATGACTTCAAAGGATTCACAAATCTCTCAATTCTATGAAATCATAGGTTATGTTATTCCAAGGTCATGTATTCAATTACCTTTCTCAAGTGTCAAATCAAATACACCAAACAATCTAAATTATTGATCAAGTAATTTAGAAGCAATAGATCCAAATAGCACAAATAAATTGATAGATCTAGATTGACAAACCACAATCTCAAAACACAAGTTCAAACATAGATTACATCATTCCTCTAGAATTATAGAGTTTAGCTCATGATTAAAGAAAATGAATCCATGAAAATACAACAATACATCTTACAAGATATGTAGAAAGCAACAAAATAAGAACAAGAATTGAGGGATCTTCTCTATTTCTAGATGATAGAAGCCTCCAATCTTCTTCTCCAAATTCTTCTCAAGATGCCCCAATCCTTCTTCCTTGTCTTGTAGCTGTTTTTCTTGTCTTCCCAAGGGTTCCAAGATCCCTAATTTCAAGCCCCAAGGCTAGTATTTATAGTCCACAAAAATCCAAGAAAGGGAGTAGAGTGAGCACGGGAAGTCGGCCGAAGCTGCGGCGCCCATAATTCTCGCACTACATTTACCGCCCGGGCGCTGCAGCGCCCACCAACCTTTCACTAAATTTTCCGCCCGGGCGCTGCAGCACCGGGCGTTGGGCGTTGGGCGTTGGGCGTTGCAGCGCCCACACATGCTAGTCTCTTCCGCACGCCAGCTCGCATGGTATGCCGCACTTGCCCGCCCGACCTTAGGCCAAAATGCGATTTTTTCCTTCTTCAAACGCGATTTCATCTTTCTTCTTGCCGTTTTTCATCGTTTTCTTCATTTCTCGGCTACCAAATCTGTATTGATTCTTCATCGACACTAATTGAAATAAATTGGACTCTAGCGACTCTAAAAACACCCAAAAATAAAACCAAATTCTAATCTAAAATACTCAAATAAGTTGGTAAAATACCAACTTAACAAATACCCCCAAACTTAAGCTATTGTTTGTCCTCAAACAATTATAACTCCAAAATGAAAAACAAATAATACAACAACACAAGCAACTACAAAACTCCATAAACCAATAAAATTTGTCTAGTACTTATTTCACTATCAATCAAGCATGCATTTTAAAATTGTGATCAAAAGTGTTGAGTATTCATGAAAATTCCGTTTACCTTATTCAAATTGATTTACGCAATCAAACGTTATCAAGATGATCCACTTCTAAGTATCAAAAGATAATGACTACCGGATTCCATAGGCTAGTTATTTACACTAATCTCCACTAATGTAGGCTAATATAACATAAGGATCAATAGGACTTTCAAAGCTTGTAATGTGGCTTAGGGTCGGGTAGGAAAATTTAGGATTAAGTGGTTCAATTCACCCAAACACACAATTATCTCTTCAACACCAATTGCCAAACAAAATGTCTACCTTCACTTTTGTTGAATTTTCAATTATTCTCCCTTTACGAGCCTCTATTTTCAACATTTTTCTCTTTTTTTTTTCCGAAACCCCCAAACTTAATCTTTTGCATATTTTAACACATGGGGTTTCATATTTTCTTTTTCTCGGCAACTTCATGCGAGTGACATCTACCTTACTTATCACATCCTCCTCAACCTTCAATCATTTTGTGTGTATGAGTGATGGGCAATTAGGATTTTCACATGTAAGCTCAAGGTAAAAGATTGGTTGCCAAAGAACAGGTTTAATAGGCTCAAAAGGGGACACTAGTGAAATTATATCGTACAAAGGTAGTCATTTTGGCTCTAGCTTATTCAAAGATAGCCTAAATCATTTCCTTAATGTTATTTCACCTAGGATTTCGCCTTAATTAGTGATCGAACAAGTTCTAGAATCCGGTGGGATCATACAAGCAACACTCAACTTCATTAATCATTTTCAAATAAGTTAACAGAATTATGCATGAATATGAAATCAATGAAGCAAAATATAGATCACCACTTAAAAGCATGCTCTCGTGACAGTTCAACTCGTGATCAACAAATCTACTTAGTCATGCAGTTCTATAGTTCAACAAACTACCCGACTCGACATTTTTTTTTGACACGACTCAATTAAAGACACAAATACAGATTACACTCCCCCAAACTTAAATTGAACATTGTCCTCAATGGAGAGTGAGAAAAAAAAACTTTCCTGGTAGCCGGAGCGCCTAGGACTCCTCATCGGAGTTGTGTGGTGAAAAATGAGCAATAGGACCCGGTGGTGGTGGTATCGGGAACTAGAACTGTGGGTGCGTCTGGCTTTATATCTGGGCAAGTACTCGGTTGTGCTCATTCTCATATTCTTCTCGTGCCGCTCTGTGGAGTTGCTCAGCTACAAAAGCCCTTCTCAATTCTCGTACTTTGCGAACTAATACGTCTGAATGGTTGTTATCGTGATGTGAGCGTCTAGAACGAGAACGTCTTGCCGCTGAACTGGATGGAGCGTCGATATTCTGTGGTTGGGCATGAGTATCAGGCTCAATAGGTGGTAGAGCAAATTCGGGATCAAGGATATATCCCGCACCCTTCGGATTAGGCACACCACCTGCCCATTCGTCATAGGAAGCAATAGTAGCCAAATCTATAGGTCCCTTAGGGATTTCCACGGCTCGGAGCTATCCCACTTAACACCCCTCTTTTTACATAACCCACAAATTAAACTTGGTAAGATTAGTCCCCCTGTTTTGGGGTCTAGCATTTTGTTATGAAGGGACGTTGCAATAATTACCGCTGGGTCGAATTGTATGTCAGTAACTAATGCATATAGCAGATGGGCTCGTTCCTTAGTTACATCACTGACATGCTTGGTTGGTATCAAATTTTTGCATATGAAGTGGTACCAAGCTCGCCCATACCGACTAAGACTCGTGTGTGGAAAAGCAGTAGCACCTCCCACAACTTTAATATGACGTACCGCAGTTCTAGGCCGACATAAGGTATTACAAATCTCCTCCATACTCGGTGGTTGCGAGATAAATTCAACATACGGTGCGTGATCCACCTCCGGTAGTCCATAATATTCTCTTATTGCTTTTGAATGGGTGTATACCTTGTCTACTCCACGTATGAAAACCTCTGAGTAATAGCCAGTTTTGGACTTCGCATTCGCATAAAATTCTCGGACAATATTCGGTGCGAATGGTCTAGGTTGTGCACAAAGTTTTTTCCATTGCTTCTGATGTATCATTTGTGCAAGTTCACCATCATTCGGCCCCGGTTGTAACCCCCGTTTTGCCCGTTATGCTCTTGAGCATAATGTGTCATAATACAAATGGCTTGTTGTCTTCAAGTTAAGAAAACGGTCTTCAACATTTTCCTCGGAAGTGCTTGCCACGCTTTTGCCCTTGCTTGCATTCTTTGTTCTTGGCATTGTAATTGATCTGGAAATCACCTGAAAAATAACACAAGCAAAATAACACATAGAACGCACAATACGAGTTAGGAGTTAGGAATTTTGCAACAACTTAAGAATTATACATCATTGTCATCAATTCATGATCAAATAACCTTTAGTACACAATGAAGACAAGAATCAAATGCCTAGGTGTAATATTTTTCATTGAGACATTTTAACAAACACCTTGTAGGCATATATGCAAAGAAGAGATGAACACCAAATTTGAAATTCAATTCATGCCCAATTTTCAACACCAACCAATTCAAGCACAGTATAATCATATATCATCACAATTTATCAAGAATTTATCAAGAAATTCGAAATTATAATGATATTGAAAATTCCCACATTTCAACCCTAAAGCTAGAAAATTTGAAGAAAATTGGTGTACAATTGAAGCTCACTTACCCAATTGATGAAGAAGATGAAGATGATGATTAAGTTGCTCAATTGCCCACTTGAATGATGTATAAGTGAATACTAGGTGGGATCTTTGTAGAAGGAAACAAGAAAGGGCGTGAGGGTGTGTGTGTTTTGTTTGTACAAAACAAATAAGGCCGAATCAGCCTTTAAGTCCCCCAGCTGGTCGGGCGCCGCAAAGACTAGGGGCCAAGGCCTGCCGCCGCACACAATTGTGTCGCCCTGTTGTCGTTGGCGCCTGCGCAGCACCAGTGGTCCGGAAGCTGCAGCTGGGCCGCCTCTTCGTTGCAATTTTTTTTTTTAAAATAAATTAAAATCTCAATTTAACCAAAAATTTAAAATCACACACAAATTAATTCACACAAAAATCACACCAAAATTCAAATAAATACACACCAAACTAAAGGAAAATAAAGTCAAACAAAAAATTTGATCACACGAAAATCACTTGGGGTGCCTCCAAGAAGCGCTAAATTTATAGTCGTTATCGGACTCAGCTATTCGGCTCAAGAAATTTCATCACCAAGCGGAATATTTAAAACCTTCCTTACGCCGTTCCCGAAATAATGTTTCAATCGTTGTCCATTCACTTGGAACGAATTCCCATCGTTTCCTCTTAACTCGACGGCACCATATGGAAACACACGTTCAACCACAAATGGCCCAGGACCATCGTGATTTCATTTCCTCGAAATAGTTTCAATCAAGAATTGAACAATAACACTGTTGGTAGGGTAAGAACCACGCCGCAAAATCATTTGATCATGCCATTTTTTCGTTTTTTTTCTTTATACATTTTGGCATTTTCATATGATTCTTGACGAAATTCTTCCATTTCGTTTAATTGAAGTAATCGATTTTCACCGACCTCTTTTAAGTTAAAATTCAATTTCTTAATTGCCCAATAAGCTCGATGATCAAGTTCAACCGGCAAATGGCACGCTTTACCAAACACCAATCGATATGGTGACATACCAATGGGTGTTTTATAAGCCATGCGATAAGCCCACAAAGCATCATCGAGCTTTTATGCCCAATCCTTTCGATTAAAACTCACCGTTTTTTCAAGAATCTGTTTCACTTCACGATTGGAAATTTCGGCTTGACCATTGGATTGAGGATGGTAACTAAGCGCAATTTTATGGCGCACACCAAATTTAGCAAGAAGGTTATTAAATAATTTATTACAAAAATGCGTACCTTCATCACTTACAATAGCTCGAGGAGTACCAAACCGGGTGAAAATATGCTTGTGCAAGAATTTGAGTACTACCTTAGCATCATTCGTTGGTGTAGCAATCGCCTCAACCCACTTGGAGACGTAATCAACCGCAAGCAAAATGTACAAATTTCCATGGGACGCGGGAAATGGCCCCATAAAGTCAATACCCCATACATCAAACAACTCCACCTCCATTATATTTGTCAAGGGAAGCTCATGACGCCGTGAAATATTACCAACCCTTTGGCATCGATCACAAGTCTTCACAAAAGCATAACAATCCTTGAATAATGTTGGCCAATAAAAACCAGATTGTAGTACCTTTTTGGTAATTGTTCGGGTTGGCCCAAATGTCCCCCATAAGATGAGGAATGACAATGTTGAAGAATCTCTCCAATTTCTTCCTTAGGAACACAACGGCGAATGATGAGTCCACAAGATCTTTTGAACAAGAACGGATCATCCCCCAAATAAGACTTAACATCATGTAGGAATTTTTCTTTTGGTGTGAAGTCAAGTCCTCATGGCAAAACTCCTCCGCGAGGTAATTAACAAAATCCGCGTACCAAGGTAATGATGTCTCGGCATGCATAATTTGTTCATCGAGGAAATGATTCTTTTATTGGGCTTTCAATTATCTCGTGCGGTTGCTCAGCGCGGGATAGATGGTGGCAACTACATTTTCACTTCCTTTTTTATCTCGAATCTCGATATCAAATTCTTGCAAGAGCAAAATCCATCGAATTAACCGAGGTTTTGCATCCTTTTTGGAGAAAAGATATCGGATTGCCGCATGATCCGTATAAACAATTACCTTTGTACCCACCAAGTAAGCTCGAATTTATCGAATGCAAAAACTACCGCCAAAGATCTCTTTTTTCGTGGTGGTGTAGTTTTGTTGGGCATTGTCCATGGTCCCGCTTGCGAGTAAATTGCTTTAAAAATTTGTCTCGCCTCGACCAAGAACGGCACCCACCTGCATAATCACTTGCATCGCACATGAGCTCAAATGATTGAGTCCAATCCGCACTATCATAATCGGAGTGAAACAAGTGCCTTTTTTCTGCTCAAATGCCGCAAACATGACTCATCAAAGCAAAAGATAGCATCTTTTTCAAGGAGATTACAAAGTGGTTTAACAATTTTTGAAAAATCTTTTATAAATCTCCTATAAAATCCTCGCATGCCCTAAAAAGCTTCTTATGCCTTTCACGTTTAAAGGTGGGGGTAGCTTTTCAATAGCCACAACTTTCGCCTGTCAACTTCCAAACCTCGTACAAGAAATACGATGCCCAAGTACATTCCCTTCTTTGACCATAAAGTGACATTTTTCCCAATTAAGTACAAGATTAGTTTTCTCACAACGTTGCAAAACAAGAGATAAGTTATGCAAACAATGGTCAAAAGAAGTACCAAAAAAGAAAAATCGTCCATAAAAATCTCCATGATTTTCTCAACCATACCATGAAAAATCGCCATCATACACCTCGAAAAGTAGCATGTGCGTTACATAATCCAAATGGCATTCTCGCGAAATGCAAAAGTACCATATGGACATGTAAAAGTGGTCTTTTCTTGATCCTCGTGAGCAATGGCGATTTGATTGTACTACTGAATAGCCATCAAGAAAACAATAGTATTCGTAATCCGCCAACCTTTGCCCAACATTTGACCAATAAAGGGAGTGGAAAATGATCCTTACGAGTAGCTTTATTCAATTTCCTATAATCAATACATACTCGCCATCCCTGTGATTTAGGTGTAGAAATTAATTCATTGTTATCATTTTTCACAAAGCTCATACCTCCTTTTTAGGAACAACTTTGCATAGGACTCACCCATGAACTATCGAAATGGCATAAATGATACCGCTTAGCCACTTTAAAACCTCATTTCTCACAACTTCTTTCATTGCGGGATTAAGTCGTCTTTGATGCTCAATAGATGGATTATAAGATTCTTCCATTAAAATTTTGTGCATTACAATGGAAGGACTTATACCTTTCAAATCGAAATATACCAACCCAAAGCCGACTTATGTTCACGAAGCACACGCAACAACTTATCCAATTCGGGTGAAGATAATGAAGCGAGAAACAATTCAGGGTAAGTTTTATCTTTTCCCAAAAATGCATATTGAAGATGTTAGGAAGTTCCTTTAGTTTAAAGTACCTTTGGAATATTTTCAATATTGACATTTTCTAATGCTTCTTTTGTTTTTCTTTTACAATTTCTTTAGCCTCAAGGGAAAGAATAAACTCAAGCAAATCAATATCATCATTATCTTCCTCATCACATTTCATTATTGAGTTAATCAAACAATGTTCTAACGGATCTTTTAAATCTTATTTTATAACTTCCGTTTGATCACATTGTTCGATCGTATCAATAAAATGACATGTGTGAGGTCCTTCTTGAAATTTCATTGCTTTATAAATGTTAAACAGTACCTCATCATCATTTACCCGTAATGTTAACTCTCCTCGTTGCACGTCAATTAGAACTCGTCCCGTTTCTAGAAAAGGTCTTCCAAGAATCAATGGCATTTCATGATCTTCTTCCATATCCAACACCACAAAGTCCGCCAGAAATATGAATTTATCCACTTTGATCAACACATCTTCAATCACTCCTCTTGGGTAGGTGAGTGATCTATCGGCTAATTGCAATGTGATGGTGGATGGAGTTATTTCTCCAAGGCCAAGTTTCGAAAAAGAGATAACGGCATAAGATTAATGCTAGCACCTAAATCACAAAGAGCTTTATTAAAATAAGAGTCACCAATAGTGCAAGGGATAGTGAAACTCCCGGATCTCTTAATTTTTGTGGTAGCTTTCTTTGTAAAATGGCGCTACATTCTTCTCGTGAGATTGATTTGTCTCGTATGCCTCCAACCTTCTCTTTCGACATCACATCCTTCATGAATTTTGCATAGTTTGGCATTTGCTCAAGTGCATCGGCAAAAGGGATGTTGATGTGAATTTTCTTGAATATTTCCAAAAACTTGGAAAATTGCGTCCAACTTTTCTTCCTCGAAATCTCCGTGGAAAAGGAAGGAATTTGGTAACACATTATCGAATTGGAAATTGGTTTTACCTCATTTTTCGCACTTTCTCGATGGCTTGTCAATGCCCTCTTCATTGTGGAGTGTTTGAGCTTGCTTCATACAGTTCATTGGTGGTGTGAGTAGGCATCTTTGGTTCATCATATTCCGTTCCACTTCTCAACTTAATGGCCTTGCAATGCTCACGGGTTCACCTCGGTGTTACTTGGAAATGTATCAACTTTCTGTTGTGAATTAATAGTTGTGGCCAATTGACCCACATGTGTCCCCAAAAATTTGAGATGGCTTTCAATTGTTGTAACCCTTGAGCCCAAATTTTCTATGTTAGAATCGGCCTTGTTCATCCTTGCTCTTGATTCTACAAGGAATGAACTAAGTAATTCTTCCAAAGACGGCTTTTGTTCTCCCACGTGTGTACTCGTACTTGCTTGATTCTGATATCCCGGAGGTGGTTGCAACACATTTCTCGTATTGCTATACGAGAAATTTTCATGATTGCGAAGTCCCGGATGATAATGCGTCGGCAATTGATTCCCTCTATTATTTGAAACCCGATTGTTCACATAATTCGCTTGTTCCGTATCCGGATTCACAATTTCTTGACTTATCTCCATGATCGCCTACGGTTGTTGTTTTCCACCGAATTTAGTGTAGCAATTTGCTTTGACAAGGCGGAAATTTGAGAGGCCAATGCGGACATAGTTTCAATTCAAGAACACCGGCAACTTTCCTTGGCGTAGATCTTTCAGAAGGCCATTGATAACTATTGGCAGCCATTTCTTCCAATAAAAGCATGGCTTTACTTGGAGTTTTAGCCATCAATGTACCTCCCGCAAACATCTATAATAGTTCTCGAATGCCCATTCATACCATTGTAAAAATCTTTGAACTTTTTGCCAATCTGCTGCACCCGTGTTGTGGACACCTCCTCAATAATTCTTTGAATCGCTCCCAAGCTTCGTAGAGTGGCGCAAAGTCGAGTTGATGAAATTGAGCAATCTCACTTTTCAGTTGAAGTGTCTTGCTAGGTGGAAAGAATTTTGCCATGAATTTTTCAGTGAGATCATTCCAACTAGTGATACTTCCAGGTGGGAAGGTTTGAAGCCATTGTCTAGCTTTATCACGAAGTGAAAACGGAAATAACCTCAACCGAATAGCTTCATCGGGAACCCCATTCATTTTGATAGTGTCACATATCTCGAGAAAAATAGCCAAATGAGCGTTCGGGTCGTCTACGGCACTTCCCCCAAACTGATTCTATTGCACCATGTTTATTAGGGCCGGCTTCAATTCAACATTATTCGCATTGATAGGTTGGCGAACAATTCCCGAATAATTTTGATTCGTGGTTGGTCGAAAATAGTCCCGAATAGCCCTTTCTGGTGGTGCAACAATAGGTATGCGTTCTTCATCATCACCGTTTCCTGCCATTTTTGCAAATTCAATTCTTCGTGCGGCTCTAATCTTTCGAAGTGTTCTTTCAATTTCTGGATCAAATAAGATTAAATTAGCACTTTTATTTTTTCGCATCAACAAGAGAATGCAAAAATGACAATGACCCTATTGTAACAAGAACCAATCTAAATTAGCGCAAATAATAATATTAGCGCAAATAAGATGAATTATTCCCCGGCAACGGCGCCAAAAACTTATTACAGATTTTTCTAACCGCAAGTCTACGGTGTCAAGTTTTAATATAGAGAAGTAAGGTTGTCGAATCCCGGGAATAATTATCGAATTATTGCTAAGTACTATGATATAGTAGTCTAACTTTATTTAGAAATTCAATATATGATGGAGTTGATTATACTAAAAATACTAAAAATAAATCAAGAATATGAAAATATCAATGAGTTTATCCAAATGATTAATATGAATTCTAGAGGTATGATGAATCTAGTTATCCCTTATGTTGTCAATATGGTTTATCAATCATCAATTACCAATTTATAAGTCAAGATTTCTACAATAATCATTCCATCTCTCAAGTGCCAAATGATTTTAGATTCAATTGGGAAATCAATATCTCTATAAAAATCACCAATTAAAATCTCAATAAAAGCTATGAATCTTGATAAATGACTTCAAAGGATTCACAAATCTCTCAATTCTATGAAATCATAGGTTATGCTATTCCAAGGTCATGTATTCAATTACCTTTCTCAAGTGTCAAATCAAATACACCAAACAATCTAAATTATTGATCAAGTAATTTAGAAGCAATAGATCCAAATAACACAAATAAATTGATAGATCTAGATTGACAAACCACAATCTCAAAACATAAGTTCAAACATAGATTACATCATTCCTCTAGAATTATAGAGTTTAGCTCATGATTAAAGAAAATGAATCCATGAAAATACAACAATACATCTTACAAGATATGAAGAAAGCAACAAAATAAGAACAAGAGTTGGGGATCTTCTCTATTTTAGATGATAGAAGCCTCCAATCTTCTTCTCCAAATTCTTCTCAAGATGCCCCAATCCTTCTTCCTTGTCTTGTAGCTGTTTTTCTTGTCTTCCCAAGGGTTCCAAGATCCCTAATTTCAAGCCTCAAGGCTAGTATTTATAGTCCACAAAAATCCAAGAAAGGGAGTAGGTGAGCCTGGAAAATTCCGCCCGTGGGTGGCTGCAGCGCCCACCAGCCTTTCACTAAATTTTCCGCTCGGGCGTTGGGCGCTGCAGCGCCCACACAAGCTAGTCTCTTCCGCACGCCCTATCACGGGCGTTGTGGCGCCCAGGGCCGGGCGGTGCAGCGCCCGCCCGACCTTAGGCCAAAATGCGATTTTTTTCCTTCTTCAAACGCGATTTCATCTTTCTTCTTGCCGTTTTTCATCGTTTTCTTCATTTCGGCTACCAAATCAGATTGATTCTTCATCGACACTAATTGAAATAAATTGGACTCTAGCGACTCTAAAAACACCCAAAAATAAAACCAAATTCTAATCTAAAATACTCAAATAAGTTGGTAAAATACCAACTTAACAGTAATTTTGATAAAATCTTAGTATTTTGTAGGTACCGGTCAAAAATAGGTGAATATTTGTGTCATTTTCCCCTTTTTTATTGTAGGCACTCTTCTTATTGGCACTAGTCCAAAAGTGTTAATTTCTGTGACAAATACAATATTATGTTAAATAAGCCCAATTCACAACCCAACTAGTATATCAATTTTTTTTTATTTTATTCACGAAACTCCGCCTGCATATAGACAGGGCAACCCGTCTATATGTTGCTGGTCTCAAGCCCGAATAAAGGAGGAGGGTTGCGTTAGGTCGGTAAAGGCGTAAAACTCTTGTCATTTCCTTATGGTATGGATCATATAAGACATCGTGATAAGGCTAGGATGCTCCCCGTAAGGAGTGCGCGCGAGGTCCGATCTGCGGTGTCTTGCAAGGACCGCTACACCTCCATAAGGGCTTGGGTGTAGTGAAAAATACACAAGGCCCTCACACACTAATAAGAGGAACACAAATGATAATAAGAAAATTCGAAAGTATATAATTGGCGAGTTGGACATAGGTACTTTGTGAGTAAAACTATAGAGCTCGTAGATATTATGAAAAGACGAAACATAGATATTATGTGTATCCAAGAGACTAAATGGGTAGGCGAGAAAAGGCTAAGACACTAGATACTACGGGTTATAAGCTTTGGTATAGTGGAAAGGATAGAACTAGGAATGGGGTGGGTATCATTGTAGATCCTCTCTTGAGAGATCAAGTAGTAGGAGTAACTAGAAAAGGAGATAGAATCATATCCCTTAAAATTGTAGTAGGTAACGAACTTATAAATATTGTTAGTGTATATGCACCTCAAGTAGGATTAGATGATGCTACTAAGGCTAAATTTTGGGAAGATTTAGAAACTCTAATGCAATCAATCCTCAAAATGAAAAAGTCATCATAGGTGGAGACTTAAATGGACATGTTGGGAAGGATAATGAAGATTATGAAAGGGTCCATGGAGGATATGGCTTTAGCTCGCGTAACAATGAGGGTAGAACCATCCTAGACTTTGCGAGTTGCTTATGATTTTATTATAGGTAATATCTTCTTTAAAAAGAGAGACGAACATTTAATCACATTTAAAAGTGGTCCTAACAAATCACAAATTGACTACTTTCTAACTTGAGAAAAAAAACGCAGAAAAATATGCAAAAATTGCAAAGTAATACGGAGAAAGCCTCACCACCCAACATAGACTACTAGTTTTGGATATCAAACTTATTAACATACACTTAAGAGAAAGAAAATTAACATACCGAGAATTAAGTGGTGGAACTTAAAGAATATAAAAAAAAAAGAGATAGTTTTGTCAAATCTCTAGTAGAAACCATTGATTGGAAAGTGGAAGACAAAGCCGATGAAACATGGAACTATGTAACGACTCAAATGAAAAAGATCGCTTAAAAGAAACATTAGGGGTGTCAAATGGTAATAAATGGAATAAAGAATCATGGTGGTGGAATCAAGAAATCCAAGAAAAGGTAAAGGAAAAACGAACTAGTTATAAAGTATTGTATTCTGTAAAACGAAGAAAACCTTAAAAGATATAAAGACGCCAAAAAGAAGTAAGAAGAGCAATATATGAAGCAAAAACCAAGGCATATGAAGATTTCTATAAGAAACTAGATACTAAAGAAGGAGAGAAAGATATATATAAAATAGCAAAATTTAGAGAAAAACAAACAAAGAGATCTAACCCAAATTAAATACATAAAAGATGAAAATGAAAACATTTTAGTGAAAGACGAGGACATAAAAGATCGATGGAAGAGGTATTTCAATAATTTTTTTTTTTAATGAACCAAGAGGAATGAAGTCACATTAGGGGAACTAGGCCAATCAACCGAATAGAAGCCGTACCTTTTATCGTAGAATTCAACTTCATGAAACATGGAAAAGCACTAAACAAAATGAAAATCGCAAAGCATTGGCACAGATGATATACCAATTGAAGCGTGGAAATGTTTAGGTGGAGTTGGAATAGCATGGCTTACTAAATTATTTAATGTTATTCTAAAAACTAAGAAAATGCACGATGAATGGAGAAAAAAGTATATTGATACCTATATATAAAAACAAAGGGGATATACAAAAATTGTGCAAATTACAGGGAATTAAATTAATAAGTCATACAATGAAACTATGGGAAAGAGTTATAGAAGCGAGAATAAGAAATGAAACTAGTATATTAGATAATCAATTTGGCTTCATGCCAAGGAAGATCCACAATTGAAGCTATACACTTAATTAGACGATTATGTGAACAATATAATGAGAGAAAACAAGATTTACACATGATTTTTATTGATCTTGAAAAGGCATACGATAGAGTCAACCGTGATATAATGTGGCGCGTATTGGAAAAAAGAGGAATAAAAATAGCTCTACATAGATGCCATAAAAGATATGTATGATAGTATAACAACATGTATTAGGACACCAACATGAATATCTAGTGAATTCCCAAACACTATAAAGGTTTGCATCGAGGATCCGCTCTACGCCGCACTTTTTATCCTAATAATTGATGAAATCACTAAACACTTACAAAAATCCATCCTCAATGTATGTTATTTGCGACGATATAGTTTTAATTGATGAAACAAGGGAAGGAGTAAATGCAAAATTGGAAGTTTGGAGAGAAGCACTGAATCAAAGGTTTTACTATAAGTAGGGCTAAAGCAGGAATACATGGAATGCCACTTTAGTAAAAACAACAGAAACAATGAGACGGGGGTTAAAATTGAATGAAGTGAGTATAACAAAGAGTTTTAAATACTTAGGATCTATAATTGAAGAGAACGGAGAAATCAATAAAGATGTCACACATAGGATCCGGGCGGGTTGGAATAAATGGAGTGAGTGCATCTTCTATCCTTTGCGATCAGTAAAATACCATTAAAATTGAAAGGAAAATTTTATAAAATGGCCATAAGGCCCACAATGCTTTATGGAGCAGAATGTTGGGCGACTAAATATGAACACGAACAAAAAATGAGGGTAGCAGAGATGATAATGCTAAGATGGATGTGCGGACACACTAAATTAGATAGAATAAGAAATGAACACATTAGAAACAAAGTGGGAGTAGCACCAATAGACGAGAAAATTAGAGAAACACGATTAGGCAAAAACTTGCGTGAGACGGAGCCCTTACACAAAGTTTTAAAGGTTTTTTTTTTTTTCAGATTTTATTTTTCTTAGGGTTTATATTTGTTTTTTAGGGTTTATTTTGTTTCTTGGGTTTATTTTTAATTGATTTGGGTTTTTAGGATTTTTAGTTTTTTTAGGATTTATTTTTTATTTTTTGGGTTTATTTTTGTTTTTCGGGTTCATGTTTTTAGGGTTTATTTTTGTTTTTTCATGGTTCATTATTATTTTTAAATTTATTTTTCGTTCATGTTCTCAAGACGGAGCTCTTAGGAGAGTCCGTCTCACGATTTAGATCTCGTGAGATCGTCTCACAAGAGACTTGATCATTTTTTTATTAGTTAGTCGTGACTGAATTCATGGTTTTAAAAAAAAAAAAAAATCTTTTAGTCGTAATTCGGATGACGATATTATTTGCCTGCAACTCCCAAATTTAGCAACAACCGTTCTTAGCGAAGGTCTATTTGTCGATGAGTCGATCCCATCCTTGTATTGTACATTTCTTCTCAAATTTTACAAAATTTCCTATCTAAATGTAGCTTAAATCATCCGCGTCTAGGATCAATCGGGTTCGATTATAATTCTTTTAATTTTGCAGAAATTTAGAAGTGGAAATCTTCGCAAAGGAGCAGTGAAATAGGTTCGTGTTTTATCATGTACCCAACTCGTATCTTTTCGCATTTCAACAAATGGGTAACTGATAAAAGGAAAAAAAATCGCAGCTAGTTGAGCTCAAATTTTAAAGAGGAGTTTAAGTTGTTTAACAGCACAAGTCTTAGTTCTTACTTCTTGTTCTTGGTGACAATTGTTTCAAATAGATATGACAATGTGTCCAGAATTTTCAATTTAAAATTAAAAATGAGTTATTACCCGTTGACATATATATCTTAGAGAATTTTCATATATTATTTCTATACTAATTATATATTTAAAAATGATGTTGAAAAATGAAAATGCCAATTTCATGCCGACTCTATAAAGTCCAGGTCTTGAATAGTTAAGTTTGGACGGATAAATCGAGCCTGAAGGGGGGTGTTTGACTAAATTTTGATGGTTGCCAGCGCAACCGCAGCTCATCATCACGGTAAAATGACGAGAAAGGACTTTGACGAGTCAATGCGCTATTCATCAAAATAGCAAATTCCGCCACAATCCACCACCTGTCGCATTCTCATTGGCCGGCAGCTCTTCTTCCCCACGCGTATTATTTAAACGGAAACATCTCACTCCTCGGAAAGGCCATTTCGAAGATAATTCATTTCTGAAATCAGGAGCCTAAGGCTAAGAGGTAAAATGAGTTATCGGTTTACCTTTTAATTTGTTCTTTTCTATTTTTTGAGAAAATAGGCTGAAAATTTTGTTTAGAAAAACTTTCTGAGGGTGTGATCGAATATAAGATGAAAATTTGATGATATAATGGATAAATGTAATTAGTGATTTGAAAAATAAAAGAGAGTAAATAGTGTATTTGTTATATGATTGTGTAGTTATAATAGCTGATGTGATGTAATTTTGTTCTGTTAAAATTGTAAATTGATGTAACTGAATAAGAACGGGTGAACATCAAATTATTTGAATATTTTAAGTGAGAAATTCGCTTCACATGCTGCAAAAAATTTCATCTCTCTATTATTTCGATGTTCCACGGTTTTATCCTTTTCTTTTTAAGCTAGATTTTTCATATGGGAGTTGGAATTTGGATTTATATCTCTTAGCTTCTGAATTTTCCGTTATCTCCTTCCTTTTTTTTTTTTTTTTTTATCTAGTGTGGATCTGAAATCGTAGATCTGAGGATCTATGCTTCGATAGACTTTTTGGATTTAGTTTTTCTGACTATGATCTGCTTTTTATTGCGGTTGAGGAACTGTTTCGTCGGTTCGAAAAGATTTTAAAGGAAAAGGGGTAAAGAATTTGTGGCTTCTGGTATATGTTTAGATTTATAACTTTTGCTTTTGTTATACTGTTTTGATTTGTTTATAGTTCGTTTATAGAATGATGTTGTGTAAATAGGAACCGAGTAACGGAATCCATTTAGAGGGATAGGTTTAGATGTAAATTCTTTTACTTTTTTTTTTATGTATTTTGTTCGGATTTTTGATTGCACATAATGTGTTTCTTTTGGTGGCTCTTTCCTTTGTAGGCTAATGAATTAGTTCTTGTTAGCGTCATATGCTAATGCTAGATATAATTGAAGCTTAGGACGATTGTTTGTACTTTTCAAAAGAGAATGTCTGGATTATAATATTTTCCGCACACTAACAAATACTGTATTTATTGTTTAAAAATTCCTTAATTTTCTGTAGGTTGAATTCTAAATAATCACATAAAAAGTATGTCGCCTGCTGACTCGTCACGCGAGGAAAATGTGTACATGGCCAAGTTGGCCGAACAGGCCGAGAGATATGAGGAAATGGTCGAGTTTATGGAGAAGGTTGTGAAGGCTGTGGACACTGATGAGCTGACTGTTGAGGAAAGGAACCTTCTCTCTGTGGCATACAAGAATGTGATTGGTGCTAGGAGGGCCTCCTGGAGGATCATCTCTTCCATTGAACAGAAGGAAGAGGGTCGTGGAAATGAGGATCACGTGACCATTATTAAGGAATACCGGGGTAAGATTGAGGCTGAGCTCAGCAAAATCTGCGATGGGATTTTGAAAATTCTCGAGACCCATCTCATTCCATCTGCCTCTTCTGCTGAGTCGAAGGTCTTCTACTTGAAGATGAAGGGTGATTACTATAGGTATTTGGCCGAGTTTAAAACTGGGGCTGAGAGGAAGGAAGCTGCCGAAAGCACTTTACTAGCTTACAAGTCTGCACAGGTCAGTAACATTTATAAGTTTCTTGGATTTGTTTAATTGATACATTTCCAATGATATCTTCTGAGTTGTCTTTGCCTTTTGTTGTGCAGGATATTGCATTGGCTGAATTGACTCCCACTCACCCAATCAGGCTGGGACTTGCACTAAATTTCTCTGTGTTCTATTATGAAATCCTTAACTCACCTGATCGTGCATGTGCCCTCGCAAAGCAGGTATGTCAAGAACATTTGTGCCTCTAGTTGTTTGCTTGCTCAATAGAACATTATTAGACTTGTTCCTTGCAGTTTGAGGAAAAACTACTGCCTATGGCTAGAGCTCAGCTGAGAAAATGCTAGTCTAAAGGCGTAGTTTGATATTGCTTTGGTAATAATTGAATCGGTGCTGTCTTTTTCTATCCCCACCCCCTTGCGGCTGCCAATTTCCTGATTTGTGTAGTGTGGTGATTTTTGTTGCCATTTATAGGCTCAATGTCTTGTTTTTTTTCTTGTTTTCCTTTACTCATTAAGAGTTGAAGTTTTGGATGCATGCATCGTTTCTTGTTTTTTAGGTAGAGGCTGTTGCCCCTTTTACTGTGTTACTGTTAATGTAAAGCCGAGTATCAGTTGATATGATTGGATGGCTGATTGTCATGATAATACCTCTTCGTCGATGCATTTCACAAGTTCTCAATGTCGTGATTATTTGTTATCCAAATTCATGGGATCTGATTATTTTTTATTCAGTTTCATGGGTTCCTGTGCCCCCTTGACTCAATTTAACTCCAATTTGGCCATTTCATATCAGACTAGGTTTTATCTTTCTTTTGAATTATCATAGATAGAAGTTGAGTTGATTTTGTTGCTAAAACTAAAATTAATATGTTTTGAAAAGTTCGCATTGATGATATGTTAATCTTCTATGCCAACTGATTCTTCACTTCCTTATAAGTTGGCTGTCTCATAATCTTTACCATTTTTCGAGTCGTATCCCTTTTTGAAGTCAACCATATTATGATTGATTGATCTAGTGGAAGTAGTTGTAGCTTTTGAGGCATATTACCTTTTTGTGTTGAATAAAAGCACATCTATTTAAATGACTATTTCTTTCTTATTTCTTCTTACTTATTTTAACTTCTCCATTTCATGACTGTGTTTTAATAGGTTTCCTTTGTTTCAGCTAATGTTCCCTTTGCATTTTTCCGTGTCTTTGTATACCTCTTTCACTTATGGAAATGGGTGAACTTTTTCAGGCTTTTGATGAAGCTATCTCTGAGCTAGATACATTGGGTGAGGAATCGTACAAGGACAGCACATTGATAATGCAACTTCTCCGAGACAATTTAACTCTTTGGACTTCTGACATTGCGGTATATATGAAATCTTTTCACCCACTCGACTAAATATAAGTACTGAGTTTTTTAGTTTTATTCTATGTAATGCATGGTATCTGTTTTTGGTTACATGTGGTTCTTATACATTGTTCATATATTCCTGTTCCCCTTCATGAAAATGGAGCTCTCTAGGAGATCAGAACCACATAATTGCTTGTGAATGGTTGAAGTAATCAACTGATATCTAGAGCTTTTAGAGATCCATGTTTAACACTCCATTTCAATGTATTACTGTAAGTATGTAGCCTTATGGGCGGTTTTCTTTTTGTTTTAGGATGATGGTGATGAGATCAAAGAAACCGCCAAACGTGATTCTGGCGAGGGACAACAGTGATGAATTTGTACTGTAGCAGTGTGCTCTTCAATTTGTTGTTTTAGCTTTTAGAAGTTCTGCTGTAGCAAGATTTATGGATATGGATGTGGTTGGGGTAATGGTGGTTTCTGCGGTTGGAAGATTTACTCCTTTTAGTGTGATTGCGACCCGTAAGGAAAAAAGAGGATGGAGATAAATGTTTCTGTTCAGGTGGGGGGATGGATGCACCAAAGTTTCTCATTGTTGTTTTGTTTATTTTTGCTTATCTGATTCGATGGTTTCATCTAGCAATACATGTCAGTTTATCCATTATATGGGTATGCTCACCTATATTGAAATAAATAATACATGTAACTGGCTATGCTGGGTTTCTCTCATATTTTCCAATAGCAGTGGATTAAATCAGAAATACTGAAAAAGGATTAAATAGACTTGTTACACTCAAGTGTCAATGGGCGATAAGTTGTTGGAAGGAGATAGTTCTTTAAGCAGTCTTCACATGGATGTAAAGGGGCCCTTGTGGGTTGATCTCCGTGTCATTGAAAGTTGGAAAAATGTGAAACATTGATCTCATTACTCGAAACCCAACTCTGAATGATAGTGTACCAATGGGAAAAGTCAACTAAAACCTAATATCAACCCAGAAATAGACACTTCCGTGACTCGAGTCTTTTGCCGAGGAGAAGACCACCACGCACGCACACAAATGCACAAAAATAATAAAAACGTCTCATACTTGCTCAGGTAAGAAAGATTGCAAGTTGTAATTCCCAAACCATGGGATCTTCAATGATGGGCAAGAGTATAGTTGAGATCCCTGATACAGGCGAAAGCGTGAATCCCGAGGTTTGCTATTTTTGAATAATATACGAATAAGTTGAGCTCAATTCAATTAATAAAAATCATTATTCAATATTTCCTCAAAAAAAAATTCTATATTAATTTGGTTAATAATTAAATTCAATTTAAACATTTTTTCTTAATTTTAATAAAATATTAGAAGTGTAGTCAGGGATGCAAAGTGCAAACGAACCAAGTCAACAGGGCCGACCCTGAGAGGTGGCAAGGTGGGCTTTTGCCAAATTGGGGGCCCCAAATTTGTATATATTAGTATATTCGTGTATAAATATAACATGTTATAATTGTAAATTTTGTAAAAAATAAAATTAGTTGGCCATAACAAAATTGCTTAAATTTGAGGCCCATATATATAATACTTATTAGGAAAAAAATTGTTTCTGAAAATTTGAGAAATGTAATAGGATCCTCTAATATCTTCTTCAATTTCTAGAATTATCTTCTACATATATTTAGACTTGAATTTGTAGTGCAAACATGTTACGAAGAAGATATTCATCCGGAAGTAAACAAAGAAATAAAAGAAAAACAATTGATGAAGTGATTTAAACTCAAAGAGGAGTTCTTGATGATATATTTTTTTTTAAATTACTTGTTCGGTCGAAGATTCAATTAATGAATTACAACAATCAAGTAATCAAGAAGAACTAAATGAACATATTAGTCAAGTCATATTTGTGTTCAACTATGTTCAAAGAAAGGTTGTATGAGTTAATAATTTTATGTTGTGAGAATGAGATGTTAGTAAAACTTGATTTTAAAAGCCATATTAATGATTTTGCTTCTCAAAATGCCGAAGATCGAGATTTTTAAATAAGTACTTAATACTTTTTTATGTTTGAACGAGATACACTCTTTCAAGTTTCACTATTTTTTATGATGAAAACTAAAAAAAATTGTTTGTGTAATATTCTGATTTTTATATTTCTATCAAGGCCCTTTTTCTTTTTTTTTGCCATGGGCCAGGAATACTGGGCAAGACCGCCCCGCAAGTCAAGCCGACGTAGTATTGTTCGAGTTTGTTTGAATTTTTATCGCCTTCAAAATTTATGTTTGAACTTAATTTGATTATCAATTGAATCGAGCTCGAACGATCTTTAGTCGAACCGAACACGAATCGAGTTCGAGTAAATTGATATTTACACATATTTATTCTTTTTACTAATCGAAAGCTCAAGGCCAAACTTTTACATTATCGAACGGAATATTCTGTTCAAGTTTGGTTCGCTATATTAACGAACGGAACTCAAATAAACTTTTAACTTTTTGATCTTTAAGTAGTTTGGTTTGTTCAAACAGCTATTCGGCTCTACTTATATTCGGCACGATTTATACCTAATGCACAATGGTGCGCAGTCGAATCAGATTCGCACTATTCCTTCGACTTTCAACCCACTGCCCAAATTAAGAAAACATATACATGTCTTCTTCTTCTATATATACAATATATCCACTTTTCGTGACTGATACGAATAATTGAACTTTGCACTAGCAGAGCACAGTGTCAGCATCACTCATCCCTTCACTATTATGGCCTCCAAAACCGCCGTTATTGCATGGTGTGCTCCGACGCTCACACACACTTCTCACACAGACTGCTATTCTCTGTTCCTGTTCTGTTCTTATTGTGTGCTTCACTGGTTTTCAGGGGTTCGGGGGAAGACGGGCAGTTAGGAATAGGGAACAATGAAGAGAAAGAATGGGTTTGCACCATCACTGCCCTTCGCTCCGAAAACGTCTCCTCCGTCGTCGCCGGAAGCCGAAACTCTCTTGCCATTTGTGAAGACGGCAAGGTTTCTTTAAAGCCTCTTACTTTCTTCTGTATTCTTCTACTATTTATATGCTTCTTCCTTGTTTTTTGTGTGTTTTTGTGAGGCAATATTTGTTTCATGGAATTTGGGGAATAATACAATTTATCTTTTTGTTTCGATTTTTGGGGGGTTTTGTTGTATTTGATTACATTTTTTATTTGAATTTTTAGTTGTTCACTTGGGGTTGGAACCAAAGAGGGACTCTAGGGCATCCGCCGGAAACCAAAACTGAGAATGTTCCTAGTCAAGTTAAGGCTCTTGCCAATGTCAAAATTGTTCAGGTATTTGCGTTTTTGGCCTTTTTATCGAGCTTCGGATTAGAAGATGGTGAAAAATGAGATTTATTGTTGCCAAGTTTAATATTTTGGTTTTGATCTCAGGCTGCAATTGGTGGTTGGCATTGCTTGGCTGTTGATGATCAAGGCCGAGCTTATGCGTGGGGTATGTCTACGTTGTTTTTTTCACTTTGCTTCAAGAGGCAAACAAATTGGAAGAATAAAGTACTCAAAAAAATGAAATGTTTATTCCCAAATTGATTTCTAGATGATTTTAAGGGGAATCTGAACTCGAGTCTGGGCTAGTTATGTAGATAGTGATTGAAAACTCAGCATGACTATGTAAGGGGTTCTCTATGTTTTTGAAGGACGAAGTCTATTGTGATGCAGGTGGTAACGAGTATGGGCAGTGTGGTGAAGAACCTGAGCGTAAAGATGATACAGGCAGACCGGTTAGAAGAGATATTGTCATTCCACAGAGATGTGTGCCAAAACTTTCAGTTCGTCAGGTGATTCAACTCAAAATTTCTAAGTTTATGCGTCTTAAAACCTCAGCCCCTTGGATAGGGGATCGGTAGGTTAGGTGAAATTTTATTGCCAGAACTTGGATTTATAGTGAACTGTATTTAGTTTAGCATAACTGAAAATTATTCTTGACTCTCATTGGCCAATCAGCAACTGAGCAAGTTCCGGAATTATATAAAATTCTTGATCCTCCCTTTCACTAGTCATCTAGGCTGGAAATAAATGGGATTGTCCCTCTAGATTCATATTTAACATTTCTAACTTCCTCATACTACAGGTAGCTGCTGGTGGCACACACTCGGTTGTTCTAACAAGAGAAGGACATGTATGGACATGGGGTCAGCCATGGCCTCCAGGAGATATGTATGTTCTTATGAATTGATGACCGGAATATGTTTTGTTCTAGCTACCTTGTCCTTCCATTGAATCTATGAGCCATCCATCTTTAGTAGCTGATACCAGTTGCTTAGATTTTATGCACATTTGCTTATTTCGTTCACAGAAAACAAATTTCCACCCCAGTTCGAGTGCAAGGTCTTGATAGCGTAAAGGTGATCGCAGTTGGAGCTTTTCACAACTTGGCCCTTCTTAATGATGGAACAGTAATGGCATGGGGCAATAATGAGTATGGTCAACTTGGAACTGGTGATACCCAGCCTAGATCACAACCTATTGCCGTGCAGGGACTTTCTGATCTTAATTTGGTCTGTTTGCCATCCTTGACATATTCTCTGGAAGCCTTATTTTCCTTTTTGATGGCTTAGTATCTTGTGAGCATAATGAATTTTGCTGCTGCCAAAATACTGGCTTCAATCTGAGCAAATTCATCTCTCTTTCAAGTGTTTATTCTTTTATTAGATGATTAATGACGAAGATTTTGATGGAATTACATTTGCAGATTCTGGTGTAGACGTCTATAGGTTGTTGACTTGTTGTGGAGCAACACAAAACATATAAAGATTGACTATACAGAGCCTAAACTTCTATCGTGGAAGTGACTAAGAATTAAATAAAAATAAGGATAGTAGTTTTTCTTTTTTTAAGAAAATCTAACTGAAAAGCATCTAAACAGTATTGGAGATGTAATATCAAGGATGAACACATGAACAATGCTATTTCGGCAATAATAGCCGTCGACCTTCTATAATGAAAGAGAAAAGTCATTCACTTGCAGCTACATCAAGGGCTCCACAAGTTGATATAGCATTTACACAGATCAAAGTCCTTTAGGCATTTCCTACAAATTCAGAATGACTGGTCTTGTCCGCTCTGTCATTTTATAGTCAAGCTGAAACCAAACAAAAAATAAATTTGATATATTTGTAGATAATTTTAAGAACATTCTTCCAGAATTATTTAAAAGTAAATATGAAAGAAATCAAAGGATATTTTATGTGGTTTTATTCAACCTTGGAAATAAAATGCTCTGTATTGATGTGCAGGTTGATATTGCTGCAGGAGGATGGCATTCTACTGCATTGACTGATGATGGAGAGGTATTTAATAAAATTACTGTTCTTCATCTACTCTACATTTACTCAGTTGACATGAAACTTATGCTTTTATATACTCAAGAAAAGTAGTCACCAAATTTAGAATGAGTTCCAAACCAGAAAGCCGGCTATTTATCCTTATCTGTCATGTAACATATCGGAAATTGTTAAGCGAGATGTTTATATCAACTTCGTTCAACATTTCAGCAAGATCTATTTACCTGACACCTGAAATATTTCTCGAAGGACTTTATGAGTTTCACCCAAGATATTTTTTAAAATTTTCTTTTTTTTATTATGTTTAAATTTTTATGCTGTTTGAGAAATCTTAAATTCTGGAATTTTTAATTAGGATATAAATCTGTGTCAGGTTAAGGAAAATAATCCATGTCTTGAAATTCCTAAAATCTTCTACTCCATGTATAATCACATCTTTATATGAACGACAATCTTGTTACCTACTCAACCCCACCACTTGCTGAGCGGTGGGATAATTTTCGCTGTATATAAAATTGTCAGTTTAATAATATGAATTTGTGTCAGGTTAAGGAGAATGACTCGTCTTCTGAACTTCCTAAAACTATTTGCTAGATATATCATCACATTTTTATATGAACACATAGCTACTGCCACAACTCCACCACTTGCTGCCCATTGGAACAATTCTTCATGACATCCAAAAGACCCGGAAATGAATATTGAAAATGTATTTGGTTAAACAATTTGCAGAAAACTTCAGCCACAAATATCATGTCAGTTAGAGCCTTGATGATATTAAATTTTTTTGAGTTCACATGCTTAGGATTTTGCACTACTCTGGTTATACACAGTTGAGCCCTATTTCAGTCATATAATCTCCAATAGGTCAAGGACATCCTTATGGACACCCCATTCCTGTCCTATTTAAGTCATGTAATCTCCAGTAGGTCAAGGACTTCTATATGGATCCCCCTTTCCTCCCTTCGGCCTTCTTTGAATAAGAATATAATCGAATAAAATTAGCACTTTAAAAGAATAGTTATGGTTTTCTCCCATTCATTTCCGATAGGAAGGATTGCAATATAGAATTCCTCTGGAATATGGAAGGTCACCAGCCCATCTCTCATCAACTCATGGATATTCTTTCCTGATGCATCAAGCAATAATGTGGGGAGTCGTTACTGCAGTGGGCTAAATGACGACCGAAAACCTGTGTTTATTTACATAGGAGCCTCTTGAGGCAAAATATGCTCAATATTATTTGTTTACCTGCATTGACTTCTATGCATTTCTATATATTTTGTGGAGACTAGTAATACGCACGTGCATTGCACGTGATTCATATAATTCTAGAAAAATTATTTACTAATTTTATTGAAATATTAATGTAAATTTAAGATGTATTATAAATATAATAAAAACCAAACAACTAATTAGAACAAAAATTTCGAGTTACTTCAAAATATTTTATTGTATATATAATTTTAAATGATTAACTAAAAGGAATTTAATCATTTAAAATTATCTATACAATAAAATATTTTAAAGTGACTCAAAATTTTGTTTTAATTAGTTATTTGTTTGATTTTTATTATATTTATAATACATCTTAAATTTATATTAATCTTTCAATAAAATTAGTAAATAAATTTTGTAAAATTACATAAATCACGTGCAATGCACGTGCATATTACTAATCTACTAAAAAATCATCAAAAATGGAGAAAGAACATCATGTCTCTTTTTGTTGTGCAAGAGATAATTCTCGTATACAATATCATTTGCACTAAATCTATGAAAAATCCAAAAGCATTTGGAATATGCACATGCAAATTGATATATAAAAATAACACATTGTTATTTATTTAAAATTTAATTTCTAAGTGTTATCTAAATTTACTGGATACGGTAATGAAATAAAATTTAATCTCTAATTGATATCTAAATTTACTTACAGCAACCCTAAAAACTTTTTGTTCGATCAATAAGCAATCCATGTGCTCCACTAATTGATAAAGCAAGTGATAACCAAAAGGACATTGCTCGAGCATCGCGAGTTCGAACAACATTTAACTATGACAAAAAAAGATCAAAGTGAATAAAAAATAAAATTAAAGCAATGTGATTTTTTTTTTTGAAGTAAACTTGCACTTACTACATTGGTCAAAGGTGAAATAACGACAAGAAATGATGACAAAGTTCCCATCCATCCTGCTAATGGAACTCTAAAATATTCGTGGGATAAAAAGAATGTCAAAAATCCGGAAATGATGAAAGCGATCAGACCAAAGCCCAACCGCTTTTGCCGCATGCGAATCTATTAAATGAAAATTAATATAAGTTATAGTACTATAAAATTAATTGAAAACTTGTAATAATTGTCTACAAAATATATAAATTATTACTTACCCGAAATTTTATTGCATAATAAATGTACACCGAAATGTACATTGATTCCATCATGCATCCAATTAAGTTTGTGATAAGTATAGTTAAGTCCACATTATCGAGGATCGCATAAAAATATTTTTTTATTTGTATGACATGTTTTTGTGTCAAAAAAGTTAAAAAGAAATACTCAACCAAATATTAATTCATTTCTAAATCTTTATTTATTTCAAAAATTTTACATTCAACGAAACATATTTTTATTTCTCACTCGAAAACCAACACTTACTCTCAAGGAAATCTCAAGGAAAATAGTGGAAACGAAAATTTATATTGAATGTGGCCGTGAGCCATATGAGCCCTTAGCTTCATGTAATGTTCTCACTCGCATCTTGTTCCTGATTAAATTAAATATTCATATGTATAGTCATTGCGTACTCAAATATAAATGAAAACACCTTGTACTACATTCAATTGTAATCTATATTTAAAATTCATGAAATAATGATTAGTATTTGATGGATTATTAAAATATTTGAGTACTTCAACTATTATTAATACCATGGTGTCATTTCAAAACCTTCCTCGTTAGATTTATTGTAAGTGGCATTTTCTTTACGTATGCTTTGTTTTATGCTTTATCAATAATTTCTTTGAAATAATATTACATATCCTAGAAATGTAAATTAGTTAATATACAACACAAGTTAATTATAGATTGTGAATACGTGTATAACATTGTCGATATGATTGTTAAATTTTTAACATTGTTCTAATATATAACTTATTTTTAGTAAGTATAGACCGGGATGAATTATTAACTAATTATTTAAATAACTCAATTCAAGAAAAACTTAAAAACAATATAAAACTATATAAATATATAGGTTTCTATATTTAGTTAACAATCAAATTTTCTCTTGTTTGATTTTGATGGTTAGAGACATCTTTTTTTATATTAATTTTAATATTTTTTGCATCAGATGTATTATAAATAATTAATCATGTAATTTTACATGCTAAAATTTGATAACCCAAGTTTTTGCATTAATAAAAAAAATGAATCTAAATCATGTTAAATCGTATATCTATTATTACAAAAAAAAAAAGAAAAACATAGATAAAGATTAATGAATAAAGCTTGGACAACAAACTATTTTTTTTCAAAATTTTAATAATAACTTATATTTCACTAATCTTAAAACTAATTATCTTTTTATTGAAAATACATATATTTCTCTGTAATTCTCAATGATCTCAAACCTCCATCTTCACATATTTAAAAGATGTATCATTTAATTATCTCACAGTTTAGGGAGGGTGATAGATGATAAATTTATTTTAATGGGATATTTGTAACTAAAAGTGAATTTAGAAACTATATTTTGTCTTCCTACTTATTTAAATCAAACTAAATACATTAATCTTATTTATTTATTTTTTTATCTTCATTTAGTTGTAAATTCATACTCTTGTTTCTTTTTGTAGATGTATTTAGTTATTAAGAAAATTAAAGAAAAATATTATAAATGTACATTTTTACATAACACTCAACTTTAAATGGCTAAAACTATCTCATATGAAGTCTTTTATATATGCTTATGACATATGATTGGAAAGCTCTCGACATCTAGTTTAATATGAAATTAATATTATTTACAAATTCAAAATATTCTATGAAATACAATTAAATGAAAGTATATAAGAAGAGTATGGAATACAAAGAGACATTAATCATATTATAAAACAAAAATAAAATCAATATAGAAAACTACTTAATTGCCCCTAAAACTAACATTACTATAAGGATATTTTTGGCAAATCAAATTTTTCGAGAAACCTTCAAACTCATTCATACTTTTATAATAAGTATAGATATCTTTTGCGGATAATCTTAAACCCATATGTCAGTTGAGCTTGAATTTTGTTTGTATTGCATGCGATTATCTATCGATTTCTTGTCTTCCTTGTAGGTGTATGGCTGGGGCAGAGGGGAACATGGGAGGCTTGGATTCGGAGATGACAAGAGCAGCAAAATGGTTCCTCAAAGGGTTCAACTTCTAGTAGGGGAGGACATTGTGCAGGTATACCATATTTCATACAGAAGTCCTTAATGATTGTTTCTTGAACTTCTTGTTACATTTTGTTAGATGTAGCATGATGGCATTGCCAAAGTTGAGGAAAAACAAATTGACATGACTCTCAATATGCTTCCCACCTTCAATCTTGTACTCAAGAGTTTTGCAGATGAATTATCGAGATTCTAGAATTTCCTATCTTTACAATGCCAATATGCCATCAACAGTGGAAACTTTGGCTACATGTTTCCACTGATTATATTGCTGAGGGATTACAAAATTGCTTATTCAAGAAGCTGAGGATCCTTGAGTATCCCAAAGTGACTCAAGAATCACTATAGTCTATATTCACTTGAACACGGGATTTGCACTTCTGGAAATGTCTTCAATTTTTTGCCCAGGCCAAGATTTATTACCGTACCAAATCCCAAAAGCATTACAGAAAATGGCATACCATAGATTTGCCAGATGACCAGCGAAGGAAATGGAATTCTGATGTCAGTTAGATAAATGATGCCCCTTGAATATGGCAAATGGCAAAAAAATCACAATATACACTTCCTTGATAACATCTATCAGTTAATCATTCGTGTTAGTATGCGAGCTTGCTTTTAGTTATTAAATGGCTGCATTTATTTTCTTTCATCCTTTCTTTTTCATTTTTCCTTTTTGTGATGGGCAATTAGAATGTGACTATGACACTTTTATGTGCTTCTTAGAGATGTCCAGTGATGGTTTCATATTTATTCTTATGCAGGTTTCTTGTGGTGGCACTCATTCTGTGGCATTAACACGGGATGGCCGCATGTACTCGGTGAGTGCTTTGACATTTTAACATTCTATCCTATTTTGAACAGAATATAAGAACAAATGGTCATTGCTTGACATACCGCATACATATTATTATATTTAAGAAAATTATTGACAACTGCAAGATGATCTTTCTGAAATGCTCTAGGGTGGCAATTCGGGTTATTGGGTCGTGTTCGAGTCGGCTTTATTTTCAAAATACATAAAAATTTAGTATAATATAAGATAATTGTGTTATAAGACAAATGATAATATCGTGTCAGATTTGTATTAGCCGTGTTCGTGTTCGGGTTTCTCTCAGTAACTTCGTGTAAGGTTTATGTCGTGTCAGTGATTGCCAACCCCAAACCCAAAATGTTCTATGGTCCATTAGGCATTTGCATTATCAATCCTGTGTACGATTGGTTTAAAACACAGACATAATTGGATGTTATTTATCGTTAACCATGTTTATGATAACTTATCTTTCTTTATGTCCATCTGAATGAAAAAGAAATGATGTTAAAAGTATAATTCATCATTCTGACGACCTTCAGTTATTGCATGAGAGTGATTCCATCACAGTTTTCTGGAATATTCACCACCCTTATGATCCTCCTGGAGGGTGTTAAACTTACTGGTTTCAAGGGGATTGGGATACCAGTATTTGGGGGTGGGGAGGTGGGGGTAATTGGGCATTAAAATTCGTTAAGAGACACCTTATTTGAGTTTATTGATCAAGTAGAAGTCATACACCCTCAAATGGTCTTCCAACAGTGATCAGAATACCTAATTTCTAAGTTTCTACTGATGTTGTGACACATGATTGACCCTTTGGTTATGCATCTTTATGAAAGTCGTTTGTTTGATTGTTTTTGGTTTGCTTTGGTAAGTTTTGTAACTATACTGGGGAATCCAGGAAAGATCAAATTTTTCTTTGACTCCAATGAACCAGTGACCGCATTGCTTAGATATTTTCATGTCTTTTTTGACGCATCAACTTCCTGGTAATGGCAGTTTGGACGAGGAGACCATGGACGTTTGGGATATGGAAGAAAGCAAACCACTGGGCATCCAGCAGAAGTTCCCATAAACATCCCACCTCCTAAAGATCTCAGTGGTATCGATGCTGAAGGCCGGTGGTGCGCTACACTCGTTGCTTGTGGTGGCCGCCATACATTAGCAATTGTCGAATGGCGCGATCATGAATCTGAGCAGCTGATCTGATGCTTCTGAGGATCCTAAATAGATCTACTATCTTGTATGATTGCACAACTGGATGAAGATGATAAAATAATAGTACTGAGGTAAGTAATACTGGATTTGGGAAATGTGACATTTCCAAGCAAGCTCCTGATATGTTTCTTGTAACTTAACAAAGTACTTTTTATGCACTGATGTTAAAAGAATGAGTAAACTACGCATTGCGGCTTTTTATACATCTTAGAGCCTGGTGATTTTATGTTTTCTTTGCAGTTCCTTAGTTTATTGCTGTTTAAATATGCTCATCTGATTTATATGTCATTTGATACACACACACACACACACAGTTATGTGCAGTTCTGTTTCTGGAATTTGGCATCACACCGTTTTTTCTCAGCGGACTGATATTGTAGTAAATCGAATTTGTGACTCAGAATGCCCATCTGTGCACATACAAATACAAGAAATCATTGTACTAGTATAAGTTATAATTGTTTAATACACAAAAGCGCCGTCGTCTGCCTGTGAGGATATTTGCAGTGTATGATTGAGCCACAAAACAAAGCACCCATAGCAAAAAAAGCAATAACCTAACTAAACTATGTCCACTGTCCAGTCTTGTGGATGCATATTCCGGTGATGTTGCTCCAAAAGTCGAGCATGTTTAGCCGTTTCAGCCATTATAAGATGGTCCGTAACTGCTGCTAAACATGCCAGCGTGCAGAAGCAGCAGGTAAAGTAGCTGGCTCACTCCTGATATAGCGATAAATGCTTCTAGCGTTTGCTGTAATTTTTACAGTGTTTGTTAAGATTACTCATTGATACGAAACATAATAGAAGTTGCAATATGCATGGTGAGTGGGTGACACCTTACCAAGCGTTTGCCCCTATGTCCTCCCATTGTAATTTGCTTGCAAACAAGCCTGTATTAAAAACCATAGAAGATTAACAAGGAGGTCAAACATAATACTTGCTACTTTCTTTTTTCACCTTCCCTTAATTTGCTAAGCATTTGATTCATAAAATGCATAAATGAGTTCATTGCGGCGACTCATTACCAAAAATATGATTACGGGATGTGAAGGAAAGGTGATGTTCATTTATATATAAATGACAAGGGTAAATTACAAAAATTATCCCTGACATTTGTCCTAATTACCAAAACAAAAGGTTCTCTCAAATATTACCCCCATTTAAAGCTTGTGTTTGTTTTACAAATTCACACCTTAAAAGGTGCAATTTGTAAAATAAAAACAAATATCAGGAGGTATTTGTAATCTTGAAAAATAATTGTTTTTTTTTTGTAATTAAGCTACAACTCAAAGACAGTATTTGTAATTTACAAGGAGTAAAAGAACAAATAAAAGTTTGAAATGAGGTGTGGCTAGTACCCAAAAGCAAGCGCGGTTACGGCCCATGAAATAACTGCTGATGTAGTAGCACTAGCAAGACTCACATTATTCCATA
>JABTTQ020000232.1:0-241316 GCA_016081115.2 Rehmannia glutinosa
CTTAATTCTAGTAATCTTGAAACTTCAATTAGAATGGAAGTATTTGTTAAAATATTATATGAAAGAAGTTTAAACGCTAAAAAGAAGTGAAAATCGGTTTAGATTGAGAGCTAACACTTGACAGTATTTGAGACATTGTTAAAATTGAGAAACTTAATTGATAGATAAGTTGTAATAGTAGATCTAACTTGTTTTATTATTTGTGCATAGGGATCCTTATTGTTAGCATGGAAATAGAGATTTCTCGTGATTAGCTTCCTTGTGATTTGCATGGAAATTGAGATTTCTTGTGATTAGCTTCCTTGTGATTTGCGAAATAGGCTAGACTATGGACAAGGGCCTACGACTTTTGGTCTCACGTTTGGTCTATCCTGGCCAACCTATTTATTAAATGAGTCGAGATCAAATCCTTTTAGCAAACCTATTTATTTAAGTAAGAGCCAGACTCGAGCTAAAAAAAGCCTTTCAAGCATAATAGAGTAGCCTATTTATGGCCTACTAATATAAAAGAATAATAATAGATATTATGTATTTTATTAATATTGCTCATTTTTATATAATTAGTAAGAAACATGTGCGTCGTATGTGATCCACATGACTTTACTAAAATAATTTAATTATTTAATAATTTTATTGATTAATATTACAATGTGAAATAAAAATAACTAAATCTAAATATTACACAATATTTAATATATATTTTGCTTTACTTTAATTATAGATCAATATGAATTGTTAAATAATCATTTTAAAGAAATCAATCCAACAAAAAATTTACAATTAGTATAACAACAAAATAAGTTTTATATTAACTTACAATCACATTCATCGGTCTTTTAGCATTGGATGCATTTTACATAATCAGACAAATAATTTAGCTTATAAATCATAAGCAACTGATTAATAAATCACATGCAAGTTATCGCATTATTAAAAAATGATTAATTAAATATTATACCAAAATCCATCATAATATCATCATTTTATTTGTTATTATTATTCAATTAAAATAAAATAAAATAAAGGCTGGTTAAATTCTTATACTTCATGTGCTTCTTGTATTCTATCTCAGTTCTTCGATTAAAGAAATGTAAAAAACAAAATTACAATATAATATATATATATATATGTAAAAATATTCATATATTATTTTAATTCTAGTAACAAAGTCAATATTTTATCATTAACACTTAAACTTAAAGTTTGTAGTCCTCCTATTTCTAGTGTCTTAAAAATAATAAATATTAACCTAATATATAAAAAAATAATCCATTATTTTCATCGAGAGTCGGGTATTGAATAAAACTATGAAAAAGTGATAAGTCAAAATCTAAGTCTTGAAACTCTATTCAATTGCATACAAAATATCTTTATTTAATAAATAATAAAACCAAAGACAACCTTATGAAAGAAAAATTAAGTTAACAATTTTCACATGTCAATTTTCAATAATTAAATATAATACTAATTAACTTTTATGTTTGAATTTCTTTTTGCATTTCACTTATGTTTTTAAAAGTTATACATAATAAACTAAAAACTAATATAGTTTTTTTAAATTTCATAAATTTTTAGAAAGATATGTTATACTATTAGAGTTTGTACTTGCAATTGAATTTGACTATTTTGGTTATATTGATATTTACATTGTTGTAAATTTTGTGGTGTATTTATAAGTCGCGACCCTAAAAATCCGTTAAAAGGCCCAAAAATAAAATAGACCATGTTCACTTCTGTTTTTCGTCCAGGGACACGATCTCTCCCTCGCGCGGCGGCAAGGCTGTTGCCGTCGTCACTGGCGATGCCTTGTTGCAGCGCGCCACGAGCATCTCCCATGCTTTGTTGTGTTGGGCGCTGCGCAACCCATCGTCCTCAGCTGCAGCGCACTCCGATTATCACACCTGCTGCATTAAGGCGCTGCAGCCTCACTTACAGGCGCTAACTCGCCCGCACGTTTTTTCAACCCTTGCAATGGCGCTCGTTCTCACTTGATATTTTTCCATTTTTCAACTTCTAAAATGCGCTTTTCACCTTTCGAACACGATTTTTTTATCATTTTTGAACAATTTTGGCTATCAAGATCAGTCCCGATTCTCGAACAACAACAATTGACACAAACTCGACTCAAACGACACTAAAATACCCAAAAACAATGCAAAATCCTAGTGCGGAGCACTCGGTACATTGGTATAAAACCAACATAACAATGGGGCGAAGTCGGTTACAAAAGAAAAAAGAAAATCTAAATCTACCCTACTTGAGGATTTTGCTAATTTGAAGCGAGTCTCATCGTCGGCCTTATCGTTTGTAGTCCTTCCCTTCTTTTCCATCCTCTCGTAGGGGACCAATTCCTCATTGCACTTGTCCCGGTCAGCCTCAAAATCAGCCAGCATCTTCCCGATATACAGGTCATTGATAAACCTTATTAGGTATAATATCGAGCAACCAAATAAGTAAGGCCATTGGGAAGAAGCTCGGAAAACCAACTCCCCTCATTGAGTCCCTCAACTCGGGCCTATTTTTAGGCCTTAGCAAGAGACTTCTCGCTCCATCTTACGCTCAATCATCAAAGTCTCTAGCCTGCGGTTTTCGCCCTGCAAGACCTTCTATCGTTACAAGCTTTCTCTTGGAAGATTTACGCACCTATTGCCCTGGCAGCTTCATATGCTCTCTGTTGAGCCTTTTTCACCTCCTCCTGGAGGGATGCCGCCATACCCTCGCAGATTGTGTGAGCCTCTTTAAGGTTGAAATGCTGATAAGTCAAGCTCCAAGCTCTGTCAATGAGCGTGCATTATCATCGCCATCGCCTTGCCGACCAACCCAAGATCTTGAACCTTCTCCACCAGGTCCGGCCAGGGCGAATTCTTCTATGCCCCTAGTCCAAGCCCGTGCAGACACACTGCATCGCCTCCATCTTTGGCTGAGGAATAGTAGCGATAAGTTTCTCAATCGGCGTTAAGCATTTAACATACTCAAGAAACCATCGACTTGCTTAGATCATGGCCTCGCATGGATCTTTCTATTTGGGGTTAGGCGACATGTAATGAACTTTCCTCCCCGGATCATTGGGAAAATACGGCCGGGATCATGTTGTTTGACATGATAAGGAGATGGACGTGGAGGAAGGTGTTGGAGGAGCATCGGTCCCCGAGATAGAAATCCGATCATCCTCCTTTGCTATAGAGCTTTTTTGGTCCCAGTAGCGGTTTGTGCTTGCCAGCGATAATTTATTCTACGGCCCTATGTTTCTCGGCCAAACGTTCGACCATCACTTAAGTTGTTTTCTCTTTGCTCATCCATGCGATCACTAGGTTAGTTGTAGGTCCCGAGGGGTGTGAGTAAGGTTTAGAAGGGGGGTTGAATAAACCTTACTATCTTTTTGATTTTAGTCCTTTTAAAATTATAACGAGTTAACTCAAAAGCAGTTGTGTCCTTGAGGGACAACTAAGTTGGTTATTGACTAAGTTAGCCACTCACAGGACTTTCGATAGAGCTATTGATAGAATAACTCAATTTGTTTTAACCACGAACTTTAACTTAGTTTGTGTTGGTTTTATCAGCGGAAGACCTAACACCCTTTGAATTGTTTTAAGCTTGTTTTAACACTTGATTTTAGCACTTGGTTATTAATCAGTTGGATATCAAATATAAGTTTATCAGCAGATATGATATAAATATGCGAGAAATATAAATGTCTTTGAAAAAATAAATGACACATGAGTTAATTTTTATAGAGGTTTGAAGATGGGGTAATTCTTCTAATCCTCTCTTCTCGAACTCTGGAGGAATCCACTATGTAATGATCAGTTTACAATATGGTGAATGATCCCAAGACAGCACTTGGTCACACAACTAGCTTCTTTGCGACTCGGCTTCTTCACGTGGCAGGCGGTTTGCCTTGCTACTTCAACTCACTTTCTCAAGCTCTTGGATTTGATCACGAAGCCTCCAATCACTTGATACTGGTTCGACCTTGAACCTTCCTACAATCCTCCTTGGAGAGTAGACCCCTTTTGATTCTTCAAAAGTTTCCTCTTCAATGATTTGAAGTTGTCTTTCCTTCATGACTTGTGTTGGATCGATTTCTTCGAGTTTGAGGCTTGAGGATTTGCTTGATTATACTTGAGAATATTTCTGGTTAATAGGTTGAATAATGCTTGATTTCTCATGTGTGCAAGGTAACCTTTTCTCAGTAAATTCCTTAGCCTTTTATAGTGCACTTTTGAAATTTTGCCCGTTGAAGAGATAGGCTAATTTCAAAAGTCACTTGTGTTCATTGGCTTGTCTTGTTGCGATCCTTGATGTTGACATTTCCTCATATTTAATGTCTTTCGGCATTGTGAGTGTTTCGACAATTTAGTGCGATCTTCCCATTGGTTTGTTCTTTTGCACACAACGAACTATCACTTTATCTCGACAACTTTAACATGTTACCATTATGAGTAACATTCTTGACTTTCATCAACAGATCTCGCATTTCGGTTGTCTTGACTTGGTTGTAGTCTTTTATTTCCCAGGTGACTTGAGTTAGCTTCCAATCTTTGGATGACTCATCTGTCACTTCAACTTGAGACAGCTTCTTAAGTTGACTTGGTGACTCTCCACCGGCTATTTCACAAAGCGAGATACACCTTGATCGAGTTCTTGAATTTTCTTCTTTGCCATACTCAATTTGTCTTGCGTGAGTCTTGATTGACTTCTTGTATTTCTAGGTATAGCTGACTTGACTCATCTTTTCCAGCCATATCTATTTCAATACAAATTACAAGGAAAATAGGGTGCCAACTTTCTAGTTTAAGTTTAAATGGTATCATCAAAATCTACAAAAATAAATTTCCTAACAATTTCCCCTTTTTTGATGATGCCAAAACTTAAAAACATTCAACAAAAATATAAACAACAAAGATACATACAGACAATGCAGTAACAAAGAATGTATGCTTGAAATAGATCGCTTTATTGATCATAGCATTCTTGTCCTTTACATAGTTGTTTACATTTGGTATCATAGAATTCTTTTTCAAAGCAAAACACATATCTATGCTAAGATACAAGAGTAAATACAAAGTGAAAAATTACAAGGAAAATCACTAAGTATTACAGATGACTTACAAAAATATATTTACATAAGTAATATACATGAAGGGGTTCGCAACAACACCTCAACGCCTTCGCTGCATCTTTCTTTCTTCGTCAGTTCTTTCGAAGTCATCAACTCTACTTCTTTTTCTTTCTTCTTCTTCCTCAGCTTTCTTCTTCTTTTCACAAGCTTGTTTAGAGGCATCATCCTTTCGCTTCCTCTTGAACCATTATTGTGTTTGCCTTTGGTTCTCCTCTTCTTGTGTTCTTACAGTCTCCGCGTTCTTTCTTGCCACTTCCAGATTGGCCAATTCATCATACCTAGCCCAGTAGATCATCCCTTTCTTTTCAGGATCTACATATTCAACATTCTTGGGTTTTGGTGAGGTTGGAGCCTCTTCCACCACCACTTCTTCCTCTTCCTACGGGTGTGTCTTGCACGAGAGTCTTCGCTACCAGCGAGTGATCTTTGGAAGTCTGCTTTGCTTTTCAACTTCTTTCACACAATGCAAGACCTTTCTCCCAAGTCTGAGATCCCAGGCTTGGGCTAGTGTCATTCCTGGAAATAGCCTTCGGATTCGAGCGTTTTGAATTCTTCAACTGATAAAGCTCGGATCCATTGTCGGGAATCGCATCGATCTTTTCCAAGCGGAAGACCACCATCTTGGTTCAAGACTTCTGAACGCGGGCATCTGCTTTTTAAAAAACTCCTCAATCCCGCTTCAATGATTTTTCTTTTCTCGACATTGGCACAACAGAGTGCTCGATGGGTAGGGTTCTGAGGAGTTTGCTCGGGGATGGATGCGATAATTTGACCTATTTGAGGGGTTTTATTTATCATCATTCCGTCGTCATCCTTAAGAATATTCCCGCTCATTTAAAACGATTGCATTTTTGTCACTTAGTTCATAAATGACTTAGCTTATATCAAATATGACTTAACTCTGCTTCTCCCTTTTCATTAAGTCACTCAAATTGTCATTAACTCGTCTGGTGACTTTCCGATATGGCTATTTCGGCTTGGTGATGTGTGAAACTTGCTCTCTTCTCATTTTCTCATCATTTATCTCTGTTGATTGAGTCTTCTAAGTGTTAACTCAGCTCAATTAGCTCTAGCTCATTCTTAAGCTCTTCAAATCTTAATTTACATAGAGGCTTAGTGAATATGTCAGCTAACTACTTATCAGTTGAGATATATTCCAAAGTGATGTCTTTCTTTTCAACATGATCTCTTATAAAATGATATCTGACATCAATGTGCTTTGTTCTTGAATGCAACACAGGATTCTGAGTGATTGCAATAGCACTAGTATTATCACACACAATTGGAATCTCTTTCTCTTCAATCTCATAGTCTCTTAGCTGTTGTCTCATCCATAAGACTTGGGCACAATAGCTGCCCGCAACTATGTACTCTGCTTCAGCTGTGGATGTGGCTATCGAGTTTTGCTTCTTGCTAAACCAGGAAACCAATCTATTTCCAAGCATTTGACATGTACCTGAAGTACTCTTCCTGTCAACTCTACATCCAACATAGTCTGAGTCTGAGTAACCAATAAGCTTGAATCCACCTTTCTTTGGATACCATAAGCCAACTTCCTGGCATCCCTTCAAATACCTTAGGATTCTCTTAGCTGCAGTCATGTGACTCTCCTTTGGTACAGATTGAAATCTTGCACATACACCTACTGCAAAGGTGATGTCTGGCCTGCTGGCTGTTAAGTAGAGCAATGATCCAATAAGTGCTCTATATCTGGTTTGATCTACAACCTTGCCATCTGCATCTATGTCCATCTTGACTGATGTGTTCATTGGTATTTTCACAGAAGACTTCTCTTCCATACCAAATTTCTTCATTAATTCTCTGGTGTATTTTGTTTGGCTTATGAAGGTTCCATCCTTCAATTGCTTGACTTGAAGTCCTAGAAAGAAAGTCAACTCTCCCATCATGCTCATCTCAAATTTACCTTGCATGAGGTTTGAGAACTTATCACGACTCCTTGTTTGTGGATCCAAAAATTATATCATCCACATATATTTGAACAAGCGTATACTTTCTCCATCTTGAATTCTGAAGAGAGTTCTATCCACTTTGCCTTTGGTAAATCCATTGTTAGTTAGAAATTAGGACAATGTATCATACCAAGCTCTTAGTGCTTGTTTCAATCTATATAATGCTTTCTTGAGCATGTACTCATCTCCAATAGTCTTCTGCTCAAAACCTGTAGGTTGTGCAACATAGACTTTTTCCTCTAGCAGTCCATTTAGAAATGCACTCTTCACATCCATTTGATACACAGTGAAGTTCTTATGTGCAACATAGGCAAGAAACATCCTTATTGTTTCCAATCTTGCAACAGGAGCAAAGGTTTCATCAAATATATACCCTCTTCTTAGCAATACCCTCTTCCTGAAAACCCATTTTGTGCCAATAACATTTTGATGGGTTGGTCTCTGCACCAATTCTCATACCTTGTTTCTTTCAAATTGATTCAGCTTATCTTGCATGGCTTGTATCCAATGTGTATCCTATAATACTTGAGATACATCTATAGGCTCTATTTGGGAAATAAAACAAGTAAACATTGCTTCATGTTGTGCTCTGGATCTGGTTCTTATGCCATCTGTTACATCTCCAATAACTAACTCTGGTGGATGGTCTCTCAGTCATCTCACATAAGGTTGGAGCAAGTCTGCTGGATTCAGCCGTGTCGTAGCTAAGTTGTCTTGAACAACTCTTTCATCTTCATTCAGCTGTAGACTTTCCAAGTGTCTTTGAGATGCAGCTATCTCATCTTCATCTGGGTTGATTGCTCTTACTTCAGCTTCAACATAAGGACTCTTCTGCACAGTTGGCTGATTCATCTTGTCAGCTAACTCTTCAATATCTTCTCCATTCACATTGGGTTCATCAAAAACCACATGGATAGACTTTTCTGTGACCATAGTCCCCTTGTTCAACACTCTATAGGCTTTGCTTTCAGCTGAGTATCCCAAAAAGACACCTTCATCAGCTTTAGCATCAAAAGCCCTCAAATTATCCTTGCCATTGTTATGGATGAAGCATTTGCAACCAAATATCCTGAAGTATCCAACATTTGGCTTTCTCCCTGTCCAAATCTCATAGGGAGTCTTGGTTAATTGCCTGTTTATCATGCATCTATTTTGAGTATAGCATGTTGTGTTAATGGTTTCAGCCCAAAATCTCTTAGGCAACCCAGCTTCAGCTAACATGGTCCTTGCAGCTTCCTTGAGAGTTCTGTTCCTTCTTTCAGCTACTCCATTCTGCTGTGGAGTTCTTGCTGCAGATAACTCATGAGCAATACCATTTTCAACCCAATACTGAGTAATTATCCCATTGACAAACTCAGTTCCTCTATCAGACCTTATTTTTATAATAGTTTGGCTTTTTTCATTTTGAACTCTTTTCATCAGCTGAGGTAACTTCTGCAAAGTTTCCTTCTTTTTGCACATGAAGATTGTCCATGTATATCTTGAATAATCATCTACCACCACTAAGGTGTATTTCTTTCCACTTATGCTGGCTGGTTCAACTGGACCAAATAGATCCATATGCAACAGATGTAAAATCCTTGTTGAAGAAGGACTTGGCTTGTCCTTGAATGAAGATTTTAATTGCTTTCCCATCTGGCATGCATCACATACACTTTCTTTCTTGTATAATGAGTCTGGCAATCCTTCCACAAGATGACTTCTTGCAAGCTTGTTGATTGTCTTGAAATTCAGATGACTCAGCTTCTTGTGCCACAACCAACTTGATTCGGTTGTGCTCTTTGCTAATAGACAAGTGCTTGGTGTAGCAGTAGACTAATCTACCATATACATATTCTTCTGTCTTGATCTTTGCAGCACTATTTCATTTGATTCAGCATCTTTGATCTCGCACACTCCCATATTGAATCCAACATTGTAGCCCTTGTCACAGAGTTGGCTGATGCTTAACAGGTTGAAGTTGAGGCATTCAACATAAGCAACATATGTGATTTCCAATCCATTCTTCTGAATAGATCATGTGCCTTTGATTTCCCCTGGAGCTTCATTTCCTCCAAATATGACTTTTGCACCTCTAACTTCCTTAAATTTTGACATATTTTTCTTGTTTCCTGTCATGTGTCTGGAACAACCACTATCCATGTACCAGGTTCCTTGGCAATCAGCTGTTCCTTGAACCTGCAATCAAGGAAATTAGGTTTTAGGTACCCATACTTGTCTGGGTCCTGAGGGGTTAGTATTGTAAGATGATCCAACCAACCTATAGCCAAATGATTTGACTCTAAGAGATTGCCATCTATCAGTGCCATAATTATAATTAATTTTGGCAAATTGCTTGGGGTTCTAGGTTCATACAGCTGTCTCTTTTGTTTGTATGCCTGTGCATGTGTTTTAGCAATTGCCTTCCTTGGGTAGTTGTGATACCTCTGTGTGTAGTGTTTGGGTGCATAAGTGTCTTTGAGGATAGCTCTTTTGCCTTTGGAATGGCCTTTCTTTGAGTTCTAGGCCTTTGCCATCTAAAGATGTATTCCATAGGTCTTTGCTGATAGTTCACATTATTCCAATCAGCTTGGCTTGGATAATTTCTACCATTCCCATCATATGTGTTCCTTTTATAGAATTTATGGGGTTTTTGGTAGCTCTGTTTCTTCTTTACAGAGCACTTTCTATTTGGAGTTTGCTAAGGAACTCGGCTGGATTTCTTCTCAGCTGTCCTTTCAGCATACTCATCTTCTTGTGCCACAACCAACTTGATTCGGATGTGCTCTTTGCTAGTAGACAAGTGCTTGGTGTTGCAGTTGACCAATCCACCACATACATGTTCTTTTGTCTGCATCCTTGTAGTACTACTTCATTAGATTCAGTGTTCTTGATTTGGCACACTCCCATATTGAATCCAACATTATAGCCCTTGTCACAGAGTTGACCTATGCTTAGTAAGTTGAAATTGGGGCCTTCAACATATGCAACATCTGTAATTTCTAATCCATTTTTCTTGATGGATCCAATGCCTCTTATTTCTCCTGGAGCTTCATTTCCTCCAAATATGACTTTTGCACCTCTAATCTCCTTGAATCTTGACAGATTTTTCTTGTTTCCTATCATATGTCTGGAACAACCACTATCCATGTACCAGGTTCCTTGGCACTCAACTGTTCCTTGAACCTGCAATCAAGAAAATTAGTTTTTAGGTACCCATACTTGCCTGGGTCCTGAGGGGTTAATGCTATAAGATGATCCAACCAACCTATAGCCAAATGACTTGACTCTAAGAGGTTGCCATCTATCAGTGCCATAATGATAATGCACATTAGCAAATTGCTTGGGGGTTTTAGGTTCATACAGCTGTCTCTTTTGTCTGTATGCCTGTGTGTGTGTTTCAGCAATTGCTTTCTTGGGATAGTTGTGATATTTCTGAGTGTAGTGCCTGGGTGTGTGCTGATAATAGCTCTTTTGCCTTTGGAATGACCTTTGCTGAGGTTTATGTCTTTGCCATTTAGGCTTGTATTCCATTGGTCTTTGCTCATATTTCACATTGTTCCAATCAGCTTGATTTGGATAGTTTCTACCATTCCCATCATATGTATTCCTCGATGAAATTTTAGGGTTTCTCGGTAGCTCTGTTTGCTTTTCTGAGTATTTTTGTTTGGAGTTTGCTAAGGAACTGCTTTGGATTTCTTTCAGGTTGTCCTCTCAAAGATACTGTTGGTTGTTTTCCTTTCCCTTTATATCCAAGGCCAGTTTGTTTGTGATTGTGCTTAGTAGTGAATGTGGGTGCAACATTTGGTGTTTTGGATTTTTTAGATGCTTCATTGCTTGAAGATCCCAAAATCACTCTTGGAGTTTGACTGTGCACAAAGGAATTGAATCCTATGACTATCTTATCTCCACATTCTTTTTGACTAATGATAAGATCATCCAATGATTTGGATGCCTTTGTAAATGAGGCAATCACATTTTTGAGGTCCTTTTCCCTCTTTTCTATAGCAGCTATCTCTTTTATCATTTTGGCATTCTCAGTTGTCATCGTTGTGTTCTCATTAACTATGTGACTTAGAGTACTCAGCTCCTTAGTCAACATTGAGTTTTGGATTTTGAGTTGGCTATTTTCCTCATTTTGAAGTGTGTGTGAGGATTTAATATGCTCAAAATCTTTCATCATTTTGCCTAATGAATCATAAATATCAGTGGGTGATGAAGTGTGTGTATCACAATCACTATCACTTGAATCTGAATTAGATGAGTTAGACTGTACCTCATCTTCTTGGTCTGGTTGATCTTGTTCTTTAGCCATAAGACATATCATGGCCTCTTTAGACTTAGTTGTCTCAGCAGCCACCTTCTTTTCCTGTCTTCTTTCTCTGAATACTTTTCTTTCTTCTTCATTCCTATATTTGTTGGTGGTGGATAGGAACAATCAATCGCAAAATGTCCTGGTTGTCCGGTTCCAACACGGGTTCTCGACTCTTTTCTGTTATTGGGTTATCTCTCGATATTCTACCCTTTGATGCTCAACTCTCTTGGGTGGCCTATCTTTCCTTGACTTAGAGGGGAGTGAATGTCTCATGGAGGTTTCACCCTTGTTTCTTTTATAGTTCTTATTGAAGAACTTGTTGAATCTTTTAACCATTAGGGCAATTTCCTCCTGGTCTATGGCTTCCTTTCGTTCGACTCTCTTTCCATCCTTGACTACGGTAAGTCATTTAAGTCTGACTTTGTTAGTCCAAGTGGCTACGATAATCTACAAAGGGTGAATAGATTATGCCGATTTTTCGCAAATCACCCTCTTTTTCGAATCAACAAGTAAATGACAATAATGTAAATGCGGAAATTAAACAACACTCATTGATTTAAAGAGGTTCAACCCACCTAGGGCCTAATCCTCTACCACCCTAGTATCTCCGGGATGGATTTCAAAAAGAAAAAAAGATTTTATTAATTACCACAATTAATACAACACTTTAAGGATCACCACAATCCTCTTACAACACCTTCAAGGAGATTACCACAATCTTGCTTCACCACCTTTGAAGAGTACCACACTCTTCAAACACCTATCACCTAGATCACCTAAGTGTATTCTTACCACAAGAATACTCACAAGGATGTCTTGTGTTGAATGATGGATAAAATTTAAGATTACAACTCTATGAAACCAATACAAAGATTGAGTGCAAGTGTAATCAAGAATCAAAAAGCCTAGACCTCAAAGATGTGCAAGTGAAAGTACTTAGGCTATTACAACAAGAATGTAAAAATGAAAGCTTGAACAATTTGCAGATTTCTTGTTGTGTGTTTTGCTTGTATGTGTTGTATCTTGTGTCTTCAATTCATCCTCTATTTATAGGGAAGTCTTCACCAACATATGCTCCTCTATCTTCACTTTTGTCTACAAAAAGAAGATCACAAGATGTAGAAATATTGTACAAAAATCAAAAGTAAATCTTGTTGTCAAAAATTTCAAAACAAAGATAACTTTGTCACAAAATAGCATAGTAGCGCCCGGTTTGCCCTGTTGAAGATTTCGACCGTTTGAAAAAATTAGTGCGATCCAGTGCATGTGTCGTCGTGGGGTCGACTTCGGCCGACGGGGTGCGACCGTCCGCTTTGACGGTCCCCTCTTCGTTTTAGAGTTGAACGTTCGTTTCAATTCTCTTTGCTTCGGTGTCTTAGGTCGGCCGACGCTTTGGGCGTCGGTCGACCTTCAAATTGAAATGTTGTCCGATTTTTATCAAAAATAAACTTCAAGAAATACTCCAAAAAATTAGTAAAAACATTTTAAATCACTTGGGGGTATTTTGACAACATTTATAAAAATAGTTTTGGTGTAAAAACCAATTTAAACAAAACCATCAAAAGTGTTGTCCATTTTTATCGAAAAATAATTCTAAGAAACACTCCAAAAATTAGCAAAAACATTTTAAATCATTTAGGAGTATTTGGACAACATTTATTAACATTGTTTTGGTATAAAAACGCATTTAAACATAATCATCAAAATCTTGATAAAAACATTTATCTAACAAACTCCCCCTTTTTGATGATTACAAATCGAAACAATTTTAGGAAGTTGATTTTAAAACAAAACAAATTTTCCGGTCTAAAACATCAATCCATTTTAAGCAAGATTCATCATAAGTACAAACACACAAGGATATAGCAAAGATTTTTCAAAATCATTTTTGCACAAGCTCCCCCTATCAATATGGATATCAAGAACAAGTATACAAGCAACAACTAAAAGCTTAAAGCTTAGCTTTTACAACTTAAGCTTGAATATCATGAGCTTATAAGCTCCCCTGTCACAAAAGCATCATTAGTCAAGTATAAAAGTCCATAATACATCATATGGACCAAGTATAATCCATAGCTTTTGGCTTTTAAGAGCTTTAGCTAATAGCTTTTCTTGCGAGCTTATTTACGCTTCTTTGAGCTTATGAGCGTTTTTCTTGTTTCTCCCCCTTTGGAATCATCAAAAATAATGTTAGCACGATAAAAACATCATACAATTATATCAAAGTGCAATTTTATAGATTTATCGAGCATATTGAGCATTTAAGCTTAAATTCCGAATAAAAGGGAAACAATTGCTCATTTGTTTTGTAAAAGCTCATTTGATTGATAAAACATGATCTCTATAAACTTATAAGACTTTTCAAATCAAGAGAATCATGTAGGTGATGAATTTTTCATTGAAACATTTTGTCGAACACTTGGCGTGCGTCGAATAAAACAAGAGAAATATAACGCCTTTGTGATTCGTTTAAGCCAAAAATTTTCATCACCAATTGCAATACAACAATATTCATACATCATCAATCATCATAAACATCATATTAATACAAGAATTTCAACAAGATATCAAGATACAAACACATTCTCAAGGGTTCAACCCAATTAAGATTAAAAAGAGAAATTCTTACCATGTAATCGGTAAAGATGAACAATGATGATGATAATCGAGCCTCATGAAGTCCAAAATATGCAATGTATGCAAGAAAACAAATTTGAAGTGAAATTTGTGTGAAAAATGCATAGGGGACGAAAAATGGACAAAATAAGCCAAAATGGTTTGGCGAAAAAGAAAACGATTTAAACCATAAAATGGTGAGGGCGGTTGGTTGGGGGGGTGGGCGGTAGGCGGCTTTCCCCAACCAGCCCGGTGTTCTTCTGTTTTTCCAAAATCCAGTTTTTAACCAAAAATACGATTTTTCGCCCCTAAGTTTTAAAAACGTGCAAAATGCAATCATGGACCTCATTCAATATGCATTATGCCTAACCAAGCTCGTATTGACGCAAAAGTCTCGGAAGATAGCGGTTTTGTAAAAATGTCCGCTAATTGATCTTGAGATGGTACAAAAGATATCTCAATTTTTCGTTTTGAAATACAATCCCTTAGAAAATGATGTCGAATGTCAATATGTTTAGTACGGTTATGATGAACCAGATTTTGAGCAATATTTATAGCGGATATATTATCACAAAAGATAGGAACACTTTCAAAAGAACATTTATAATCCGCTAAAGTTTGTTTCATCCAAAGAAGTTGTGTACAACAAAATGCCGTGGAAATGTATTCGCCCGCCGTTGAAAGTGAAACACAATTTTGTTTCTTTGAAAACCAAGAAACTAGGCAATCACCTAGAAATTGACATGATCCGGAAGTACTTTTCCGATCATCAATATTTCCCGCATAATCCGAATCACTATAACCTTTAAGAGAAAAATTTTCATTCTTTGGATAGAATAAACCATATTGAATAGTGCCTTTCAAATATCGAAAAATCCTTTTAACGGCACTCATATGAGATTCTTTGGGATTGCTTTGAAAATGAGCACATAGGCATATGACATGAAGAATATCCGGTCTACTTGCGGTTAAATAAAGTAAACTACCAATCATACCTCGATACTTGGATTCATCAACCGACTTGCCTTTTTCATCTTTGTCAATCTTGACGTTTGTTGCCATTGGGGTAGAGACGGTTCTTCCTTCTTCAATGCCAAATTTCTTCAAAGGCTCCTTTGTATATTTTGATTGAGAAATATAAATTCCTTCTTGGCATTGCTTAATTTGAAGTCCAAGGAAGAAGTTGAGCTCCCCATCATGCTCATTTCAAATTCACCTTGCATTAACTTAGAAAATTCCTTGCACAAGGATTCATTAGTAGCACCAAAATAATATCATCAACATAAATTTGCACTAGTAAGCAATCTTGCCCTTTTTCAAAAACAAAAGAGTAGTATCAACTTTACCTCTTGTAAAACCATTTTGCAAAAGAAAAGAGCTAAGTCTATCATACCATGCACGGGGTGCTTGTTTCAAACCATACAAGGCCTTTTAAGTCTATAAACATCATTAGGCCTAGAAAAATTTTCAAACCCCGGAGGTTGTTTTACATAGACTTCTTCTTGAATAATACCATTTAAAAATGCGGATTTTACATCCATTTGGTAAAGCTTGAAATTTTTAAAACAAGAATAGGCAAGTAAAATACGAATAGCTTCTAAACGTGCTACGGTGCAAATGTTTCATCATAATCAATACCTTCTTCTTGACAATAACCTTGAGCTACTAACCTTGCTTTGTTTGAACAATATTGCCTTGGTCATCGAGCTTGTTCGAAATACCCATTTTGTACCAATAATAGTTTGAGATGGAGGACAAGGTACTAATTCCCATACATCATTCCTTTCAAATTGATTCAACTCCTCTCGCATTTCTAAAAACCAATCCTCATCTTCAATGGCTTCCTTAGCATTTTTAGGCTCTTTTTGAGAAATAAGAGCTTTCTCGGCAAATTTTCCTCGAGTCATTACTTTATCAAGGGGATCACCAATAATAAGATCTTTTGGGTGCTCTCCCTTAAATTTCAATGCTACGGGAAGATTCGAAGTATCACCTTTATCTTCTTGAGGAACATTTGAGCTTGAAAGTTGATCATTTTGAGTATCATCTTGAACAATGGGTTCAACAATATCTTCTTCATCACTTTCATCATTGGGTATCCTTTCAACACCCGAAGCTTCATTGAATTTGACATGGATGGATTCTTCAACAACCCCACTAGTCTTATTGTAAACCCGATATGTTTTGCTCTTGGTTGAATACCCTATAAATATTCCTTCATCGGCCTTAGGATCAAGTTTTTCTAATTGATCCTTAGTATTCAAAATAAAATATTTACATCCAAATATTTTGAAATAACTAATATTTGGAGTTCTTCCTTTCCAAAGCTCATATGGAGTTTTATTCTTTTTAGGACGAATATAAACTCGATTAATGACATAGCAAGCGGTACTTACGGCTTCGCCCCAAAAATATTTTGGAAGTGAAAATTAATTTAGCATGGACCGACTCATTTCTTGAAGTGTCCGATTCTTCCTTTCGTCTACTCCATTTTGTTGAGGTGTCATTGGAGCCGAAAAATTATGACTATATCCATTGGTTTCACAAAAGACTCTAAATTCGCCGTCAAATTCTCCACCTCGATCACTTCGAATAGTCTTAATAGTATCTTCCTTTTCATTCTCAATAAGTCTACACAACTTAACAAACTCATTAACGGCATCGCTTTTATTTGTAAGAAATAGAGCCCAAGTATATCTAGAATAATCATCGACTATAACAAAAGTGTAATGTTTTCCACTTAGACTTGCCGTACCAATATCCCCATACAAATCAAGATGAAGCATTTGTAGGGGTTTGGTAGTGAAAATTTCATTTTTGGGCTTAAAACTACTCTTAACTAATTTGTTTTTTGACAAGTGTCACATAAGCCAAGATTTTCAAAATTCAATTTGGGTAGTCCTTTTACATGTTGGTTTTTGTAAATAGTTTGTAAATTTTGTATCCAACATGCCCAAGTCGCCTATGCCATAAACTAGTTAAATCATTATTGGCGACAAGACAAGAAACATTTTGACTAACCAAATCACTTGTACAAATTTTGTAAAGATTGCCTTTTCTAATTGCTTCACAAATAATTTTATCATTTTTGGAAATAAGGCATTTTTCTTTATTAAAAACAACATTATAATTTGAATCACAAAGTTGGCTAACACTTATCAAATTGAACTTAAGCCCTTCTACTAAAAGAACATTACTAAGAGAGAAAGAAGAGTTACCAATTTCTCAATTTCCAGGAATTCTTCCTTTGCCATTGCGAACATGACCATACCCTCTTTTGGATCTTGATGTTGGTAAAAAGTTCTCTCTTTCCGGTATATGGCGTGAACATCCGCTGTCCATGAGCCATTTTGAATCTTCCATTGTTGTTATAGCCCCTATAACCTACAAATGAATTATTTTTAGGTACCCTACAATTTTGGGGTCCATGGGGTTAGCCTTGAGACCTTTAGGTCTCCAATAATAGCTAAAATTATTTTTCAATTTACAATTGCTAGCATAGTGTCCATTCTTACCACAATAAAAACAAGTAATAATACGAGGACTACTAGCACGCAAAGGTTGGACCTTGGTCTTTTTCTTAAAAGCATTTTGAAAAGGTTTGTAACCAAGTCCTAACTTAGAATGCTCACCTCTTTGTGCATCTAAAATTTTGTGACTCTATCCGTACTTAAATTGAATCGATGCACATCCTTTTTCAAATTTTCAATATCATTTGTGAGCGTTTGTTTTTCGGTTTCAAGAGTACGGACCATAGTAAGAGTAATGGCATGAGCCTTATCAAGAGAATCATAGGAAGTAAATAATTTATCTTTTTCTAGTTTAAGCTCTTTATGCTCCTTTTTCAAATTCTTGTATTTAACAATCAAATTTTGAAATTCATTTTGCAATTCATCAAAATCACATTGTGATTCATCAACTAGGGAAGAAGATGAAGCATTAGAGCGTACCTCGGTATTTTCATCGTCTATGGCCATAAGACCATGTTCGGATTCTCCTTCCTCGTCGGTTGTTTCAAGTAATTCATCCCAAGTTTTGATGTCCGCATTTAACGCCTTCTTTTTCGGAAAAAGGCTTTTTCTTCTTTTGTTCTTCTTCCGCTAATTTTGGGCAATCGGCTATGTAGTGCCCGGATTTTCCGCATTTGAAACAAGAATTGTCTCTTGGCTTTCTTGATTTATTTTTGTTTAAAATTTTTGCAAATTTTCTAACAAGAGCCGCCGTTTCTTCATCATCCTCATCACTAGCATAATAAACATTATTATAAGAAGATGCTAAGCCTTTAATAATATTTTGCATACCCGGTTTAGAGGTGGATGGTTGAAAATTTTTCCTCTCCTTGAGATATACTTCACAAATAAGGAGGTTCCCAATGAGCTCATCAAACTGGAGTGTCTCAAGATTTTGAGCTTCCGTGATTGTCGTCACCTTTTCGGACCATGAGCTGAGAAGGGCATTTAAGACTTTGGTCACCTTATCTTCTTCGGAGATGACCTTTCCAAGAGCCACAAGAGGATTGACAATGTTGTCAAGCCTTTCCACCATTTTTGATATGCTTTCACCATCATGCATATTGAAATTTTCAAAGTCTTTCACAAGCATTGTTTTTCTTGCTTGCTTCACTTTCTTTGTGCCCTCATAGATGGTTTCTAATTTTTCCCAAACTTCATGTGCCGACCGTATGACTCTTATGCGATTATATTCGGTGGCGGTAAGAGAGCAATGTAAAATGTTTAAGGCCTTACCGTTTAAAGAGAAAGCTTTCTTGTCATTTTCATCATATTCCTTGAACGGCTTGGGAGGCGTGGTACCATCCTCCAATTTTGTTGTTGGTTGAGCAACTCCTTCAATGACCAGATTCCAAATATCAAATCCGCACCCTTGTAGAAAGCACTCCATGCGGTCTTTCCAAAATGCGTAGTTGTTGGCGTCGAAAAGTGGTGGCTTGTTGGTGGAGGCGCGGTGGTAAGATAAGCTTCATTCGTAGCCATGGATCTTTTCTCTTTACTCGGAACGAGCTAGCCAAAGAGTTTGGCTTTGATACCACTTGTTAGTCCAAATGGCTACGATAATCTAGAGGGGGTGAATAGATTATGCGAATTTTCGCAAATCACTCTTTTCGAATCAACAAGTAAATGACAAGAATGTAAATGCGGAAATTAAACAACACTCGTTGATTTAAAAGAGGTTCAACCCACCTAGGGCCTAATCTCTACCACCCCAAAGATCTCTGGGATGGATTTCAAAAAAGAAAAAGATTTTATTAATTACCACAATTAATACAACACCTTAAGGATCACCACAATCCTCTTGCAACACCTTCAAGGAGATTACCACAATCTTCCTTCACCACCTTTGAAGAGTACTACACTCTTCAAACACCTATCACCTAGATCACCCAAGTGTATTCTTACCACAAGAATACTCACAAGGATGTCTTGTGTTGAATGATGGACAAAATTCAAGATTACAACTGTATGAAACCAATACAAAGATTGAGTGCAAGTGTAATCAAGAATCAAAAGCCTAGACCTCAAAGATGTGCAAGTGAAAGTACTTAGGCTATTACAACAAGAATGTAAAAATGAAAGCTTGAACAATTTGCAGATTTCTTGTTGTGTGTTTTGCTTGTATGTGTTGTATCTTGTGTCTTCAATTCATCCTCTATTTATAGGGAAGTCTTCACCAACATAGGCTCCCAACATAGGCTCATCTATCTTCACTTTTGTCTACAAAAAGAAGATCACAAGATGTAGAAATATTGTACAAAAATCAAAAGTAAATCTTGCTGTCAAAAATTTCAAACAACATAACTTTGCTGTCACAAAATAGCATAGCGCGACCGGTTGCCCTGTTGAAGATTTCGACCGTTTGGAAAAATTAGTGCGATCCAGGTACAGGTCGTCAGGGGGGTCGACCGGTCGACGGGGGGGTACGACCGGTCGGCCCCCTGCTTGACCGGTCCCCCTCTTCGTTTTTAGAGTTCAGAACGTTCTGTTTCAATTCTCTTTGCTTCTGGTAGCGGTCGACGCTTTGGGCGACCGGTCGACCTTCATATTGAAATGTTGTCCGATTTTTATCAAAAATAAACTTCAAGAAATACTCCAAAAAATTAGTAAAACATTTTAAATCACTTGGGAGTATTTTGACAACATTTATAAACATAGTTTTGGTGTAAAAACCAATTTAAACAAAACCATCAAAAGTGTTGTCCATTTTTATCGAAAAATAAATTCTAAGAAATACTCCAAAAATTAGCAAAAACATTTTAAATCATTTAGGAGTATTTGGACAACATTTATTAACATTGTTTTGGTATAAAAACTCATTTAAACATAATCATCAAAATCTTGATAAAAACATTTATCTAACACAGATGTCTTGGGTACAACTGTCTCTTCTTGCTCTTTTCTTCTCTTTGAAGTCTGAGAATAGCTCATGGTTAGATGTTCTTGAGAGGTCCATGGAATGTCTCAGAGCCATAGTTTTCATTTCCCATTCAGCTGGGAGGCTTCTTAGGATCTTCATACACATTTCCTTTTGTGTATATTCCTTCCCAAAATCTGAAAGCTCATTTGTGATTTCGGTGAATCGCATCCGGTGATCCATGGTTTCACCCGCAAACATTTTGAATTTTTCAAATTTTTTGAACAAAGAACAATTTATTTTCTTTAATTTGTTCTGATCCTTCACAAATTAAAGTTAGTTTATTCTAGATTTCTTTTGCAGATTTGCAAGATTTGACTTTGTTGAACATTGCTTTGTCCAAAGTCTTGTAAAGTATGTCCTTGGCCACACCGCCCAAGTTGTATCTCTTCCTATCTTCATTTGTCCACTCGGTCCTTGGTTTTTCAACCATGGCCGGTCTTTCAAACAGCTGACTTCCTCTCCTTCAAATTAAATCGCTCTTATTGCAGCCGTGTTCACTTTCAATATTTGCAGTGGCCCATCCTCTATCACAAGCCACATTTCATCGTGTAGAGCAGATAGATGAGCCTGCAAACGAATTTTCCAATCATGAAATTCTTCAACGGTGAACATAGGAATGCGTGTCAAATTTGCTTCCATGATAATAACTTTGCTAAAAATGAAAAATTTTGAAAATGGAAGTGTTTAAAACCTTTTTGAAAAGATAAAGATCTAGTTTCAAGAACGGAAGAGGAAGGCTCAATGAACCAATCGATCTGATACCACTTGTAGGTCCCAAGGGGTGTGAGTAAGGTTTAGAGGGGGGGTTGAATAAAACCTGACCAACTTTCGATTTTAGTCCTTTTAAAATTATAACATAGTTAACTTAAACAGTTGTGTCCTTGAGGGACAACTAAGTTGGTTATTCAGCTAAGTTAGCCACTCAACAGACTCGATAGAGCTGTTGATAGAATAACTCGGCTATTTAACCTGAACTTTAACTTGGCTGTGTTAGTTTTATCAGCGGAAGACTTAACACTCTTTGAATTGTTTTAAGCTTGTTTTAACACTTGATTTTAGCACTTGGTTATTAATCAGTTGGATAGCAAATATAAGTTTATCAGCAGATATGATATAAGCATGCATAAATATAAATGTGCTGAAAAAATAAATGACAGTTAATTTTTATAGAGGTTTGAAGATGGGGTAATTCTTCTAATCCTCTCTTGTCCAACTCCTGGAGGAATCCACTATGTAACAGATCAGTTTACAACGTGGTGAACAGTCTAGAGACAGCCTTGGTCACATAGCTGGCTTCTTTTGCAACTCGCCTTCTTCACAGGCGCGATTGCTTGCTACTTGACTCACTTTCTCAAGCTCTTGGATTTGATCACAAGCCTTCCAATCACTTGATCTTGGTTCGACTTTAAACCTTTTTACAATCCTCCTTGGAAAGTAGACCCCTTTTGATTCTTCAAAAGTATCCTCTTCAACAGATTTGAAGTTATCTTTCCTTCACAGCTTGTGTTGGATCGATTTTCTTCGAGTTTCAGGCTTGAGGATTTGCTTGAATATATTTTAGAATATTTCAAGTTAATAGTTTGAATAATGCTTGATTTCTCAGGTGTGCAAGGTAACATTTTCTCAGTAAATTCCTCAGCTTTTTATAGTGCACTTTTGAAATTTTGCCCGTTGAAGAGATAGGCTAATTTCAAAAGTCACTTGTGTTCGTTAGCTTGTATTGTTGCAGTCCTTGATGTTGACATTTCCTCGTATTTAATGTCTTGGCAAAGATTGCGGCGTTTTCGACTTTGGTGATGCTTCCCATTGGTTTGTTCCTTTTGCACACAACCGAACTAACTTTTATCTCTGACAACTTTAACATGTTACCATTCTGAGTAACATTCTTGACTTTCATCGACGGATCTCGCTCAGTTCTCTTGACTTGAGTGCAATCTTTTATTTCCCAGGTGACTTGAGTTAGCTTCCAATCTTTGGATGACTCATATGTCACTTCAACTTGAGACTTGGCTTCTTAAGTTGATTTAACTGATTCTTCACATAGTTGTTTCATAGCTAATACACTTTCAGTCGAGTTCTTGACTTTTCTTCTTTGCCATACTCATTTTGTCTTGCAATGCCGGAGTCTTCACTCGATCTTGATTGACTTCTTGCATTTCTAGGCATAGCTGACTTGACTCAGTTTTTCCAACCCTATCTATTTCAATACAAATTACAAGAAAAATGGGGTGCCGACTTTCTAGTTTAAGTTTTACATGGTATCATCAAAATCTACAAAATAAATTTCCTAACATTAGTAGACTAAAATATTGAGCTGAACACTTCGAGAGAATGCAAAACACAAAAAATCAGGATGGGACAAATGAAACAAATATTATTGGGGAGGATAACTCCTAAATGGTCTGAAGGCCGGATAAACATAAACCTACCCGGTACAAATATTCTTCTGCGGTAAAAACACCGACATGCCTACTCTCTTTGTTCAGCTCTTTGATCTTTTCTAACCTTTGACCAAACTCCACCGAGAGCTTTTCGTGAGAGATAGGTCTGCAAAAAAACAAAAAATGAGCGATTAGAACACACGAACGAAAGAAAACCGAGAAAGATCCTTATGAAGTGAATTGCTATAATTGACTGGTAGAGAATGAAATTGGCCATCTTCTTTTCTCCATGTTTGGGCTCAATACAGTCACCGCCCCAAATACCATTTGTGTTACCAATCGTTCAGAGATTGGGGGATCTCTTCCACTAAGTTGTTGGGGTAACCCGACCCTGTCACCAAATGCTGCCATCCCGAGGGTCTTCCCAGAAGTCTCGTTGGATAAACCCTATATTGGAATAGCTCCAAAATCTCGGTGAAGGTCAACCGAGGGTATTTTTACTGATAGAAGAGCACCAAAAGTCCGAATAACTTCCCCCAAGAGCTTGGGTTGATTTGGCTTATTGGGATCCTTCATTTCCAAAGCCATCCAGTAAGCAGACTCAGGAGAAGGAGCCTCACCCCTGATCGCGAAATATTTTCACTATACTGCAAGTATACAACGTAGTTTATAGAATAATGGCAAGCAAGGTCGTATTCTCGGGGATTGAATATGAAACACTTATTTATAGTAAATATCGTATTTTGATTTTATTGAAGCGGTCAAAAATCAAAGAATTGTGTATTTATCTAACTAATCCTAAATTAACAAGTAAAATAAAATATTTAAATTTATAAAAATCCGAACTCATCAAGTTCTTTTCAACAAATACGAAAGCAACACTAGGTACATAATCTCAAATCCAATTAATGTTTATCAAAACCAGTTTATGTGTTTCTATGGGTTCAAATCCTAAATTAGTTTATTTCCCCTCCCGAGTGGAACATAAACAGTTGATTAATAACAATTGTAGATCTCTCGATACATTACAATTACTATTAACTCCCAAAAGATATTTGAATTGAAGTACTCCCCACAAATAGTTGTAGGTCTCCCGACACGTTACACCCGTTTATGTCTGAATGTGATTTTTGTTTATTAGAACTCATCCCCGAATTATGAACTAACAATTATGACATGCAAATTATTGACCAGATAATCAACAGGAGTTAAGCATTCAAATTCATACAATAAAACACTTAAATCAATTAAGAAAACAATCAATATAGATTTAACATGAATCCAATGTTTTGATTATGCCCTAGGATCAGGAAGATAAGCCCACCATATTAGATAACAATTTCATGGACAAAGTTGAAATCAAATAGTTTGACATCGTTTAAGTACAAACAAGAGATCTAAACTAAGAAATAAAGAACCCTTCTTGTCAGGATGGATTCTCCTTCCAAGCCTTCGAACCCTTGTGCTTCCATAGATGAAAAAGGCCTTGTGGTGTTCTTTGTACATTTGTTCTCCTCTCTCATAAGACTGTTAATTTGTGTAACCCTAGTGTATTTTGATGTATTTTCGGATGTGTTATCAAGTATGAAAATCGTCCAAGAACTTGGTCCCTTTATATAGGTGCCTTGAGCGATCACCGGTAGAGTTTTGACGGGATTAAGACACAAAATCAGCCGCAGGACCATTCACACTCGTGTGAATCCACATGATGGGTCGTGCGATGTGATTTTGCTCCTAGTATCTTCATGAAAGTTGTATCCCTTTCTCTTAGTTTTCCATAGCCACTTGAATCATCTCAATATCAACGGTTTAGAGAATGTTATGGCCAAAATACTAAACCGCCCCGATCTTAACAAAAAATCGTTGATGCATTTGGACATTTTCAAGGCAATTCCCTTTATTCGATATCCATGCTTCTTTCCTTAACATATTTGCTTGTACTCGCTCTTGACATATCCTTTGGAATGTGATATCGCTTTTTTTCCAATTTATATCTATTTTCTACAAAAATATACAAAATACGCAGTATCACGCCCAACAAAGGAAATCAACTAAAACACGCTAACTATATGTATATGCAAATGTATCAAATATGTATCCAACTAAGCCTCTAAATGGACGTATATTTTACACATATCAACCCCCGAGAATAAACTCCTACAATACATTGTTGTGCATCCTGCTGGTAGAACTATGGTGTTCCATTAGCATATGGGACGAACATGTGCATGCTCCCCGGTATAGTAAAGTGCAGTTTACATATGTCCAAATCAACTTGAAGCAACATGTTCGAATTGTTAGGCAGCTCCAAATTAGTTACCCGGGATATCAAGTTCCTCGGTTGCCTCATCTAATAGCCATTACGGCCAGTAAATGGGTATGGGGCGGGTAACGGTATTGAGATTTAGACCCGGGACGGGTATGGGGGTAACGGTATGACAGACCCGGCCGCATGAGGACCGACCCATATAATTTTTATTTTAATTTTTTTATTTTTATATAGAATGAATATATTATATTATTCTTATTCAAAAACTCTTGATTTATACATGTTGGTGTTTATTTCATAATTTATATAATACCTACAAAATTATATAAATAACATAAATTTTGAGTGCACTATTTTGAGTAAAAATCGTAAACAATTGGCCAAACATATGAAGTTGACGGGTCTAATAGGTCTATCGGGTCTTACCCGCAAGACACGGATATGGGTCGGGGAGGGTATGGGTCTAGATGAGGCGGAGCGGGTATGGGTATGGGTATTGTATTTTGTTAACGGGTCGGGTCTCGGGTCCAGACGGACCCGACCCAGACCCGACCCATTGACATCCCTACATAGGATCCAATCCTAACCATAGATTAATATTTTTGGGTGGTCCAGATTTTTATGAGGTTTTATATTTATTTTTTTTGTTTCAACAACTAAGAAGGGTAGGGTGGTCATTTTACAATATAGAATCAGTTATTGAGATTTGATGAGATCTCAATCACGTTCAATTTGTTTCCCCCTTTCACGCGACACGTGCTTTCAGTTTTTGAGTAACCCATATAACTCATATTCACGTTTGTTTTTCTCCAGTGTATTCTGTTGTTAACTGCTTATGTAATATAATCATATTGCATGTGTAGTATAACCATATTGCATGTATAATTTAATCGTATATGTGTTGGATATATAGTGTATATTTGTTGCTTATGTAGTATAGGGTTGTTGCTTATTACTTGCTTAAGTAGTTAATATATTTGTGTTGCATATGTAGTGTATATTCATTGCTTATGTAGTATGAGTTTGTTGCTTATGACTTGCTTATATAGTTAATGTATATGTGGTGCATACGTAGTGTATATTCTTTGCTTATGTAGTATATGTTTGTTGCCTATGTAGTATGAGTTTGTTGTATATGACTTGCTTATGTAGGTAAAGTAATTGTGGTGCATACGTAGTGTATATTCGTTGCTTATGTAGTATAGTCTTGTTGCTTATGTAGTATGGGGTTATTGCTTATTACTTGCTTATGTATTTAATATATATGTGGTGCATACGTAGTGTATATTCGTTGCTTATGTAGTATATGCTTGTTGCTTATGTAGTATGGATTTGTTGCTCATGACTTGCTTATGTAGTTAATATATCTAAAAGCACCATGACACATCTATACAAGCAACAAATTACATCTTCATAGCAAAGCGACTTCGAACTTTAGTCGAGTTCTAGCAACTATGGAAAATTATCGCAACTTTTTGGAGGTCCCTGGTAATGCGTTGAAGAATAAAGATGAAGGATTTCTCACAGTAGTGCGTTGAAGAAGAAGGAGGGGGATTGTTACGTTGATTTTTCTTTGAGATTTGGAAGGATTGCGTGAATCCCGTGAATATTGCTGAATATCGTGAATATTGGGGTATTTTTGGAGGATGAGTAATTTACCCTAGTGTTTAATTAACTAGCTTGTAATTTGTAATTTTGCCTCTTAAATTGCAGCCCTTGAAAAATTAGATATATGACTAGTATTGGTCCCTATGGACTCACCCTATGAGGTGGTCTCATATAACCTTTATCCCTATAAATTTATATAAATATATATATGGACCATAAAATAATACTATCACAAAATAACATTCACAAAACATTATATGTAAAAAGTTCGACATTGTATCTATATCTATATATATATAAGAAATGAGTCATTTTAAATAGTACGCTAAAAACTTTTCCGCCTAAACCACTCTCCCAAAATAGTATAATTACATAATGTAATATTAATTTTGGTAATTTGTGAATTAGTTATGGAGAATATATATATATATATATATATATATATATATATATATATTATAACAAGGCATTGTATAAAACATAATTTTCCAAATCTGTCTGTGTACTGCATTAATTATTATATTTGTCTATATTTATAAAAATTACAAACTTTTTTATTTTTTGATCCATATTTGACGTATAATATATGAAATTGATTGTCTCTTACAATCTTTTGTTTGACATACATATTGCATATATAAAATAAACATAAATGTTAAAAATATAAAATATATTTACTCAAAATTTTATTTTGTAATGGGCTTTAAAAATTATGCATTCAAGTTTACTTATATATTTTGGCTATTTGTAATGTACGTAAAGTTGTTACTTGAATTTAACTCTTTTTTTCATAATTATAAAGAATTGTATTTAATTTGAATACACTTATTTAAAAAATACTTATTAATTGCATCTCAATTTACACATACAAATAGCTTCGAAAATAAAATTGCATCTAAAATTACTACTTGACAAAATTCTGGAAAATTATATACTCAATCGATGGATAAAAAATGCATCAGCTTCTTAGACTTTAAACATCGGGTCACTTTGTCAGTACACAACCGGGTGCAAAGTTGATACAACATTGCAAAAAAATACGGCCAGATTTCCATTATTGTGTAAGGATGGCAAAGGGCAACAAAGAACAGCTACACGCTCTAGGAAAAATCATTCAAGCACACAATTAGATGTTACTCATGCAATAAAGAGGTTAATACAAATATACTGAACAAGCAGACATTGATTGAGGACTTTGGCGGGACTACATCACAATAACAAGTTCAAGTTTTGCCACCAAAACATGCCAAGAACAAGGGTAGCGGTAGCCATATTCAAAGCCGAATTCAAAGCCAAAAAGAAAAAGCAATCAATGCAAGCAAAAAGCTAAAGAGGCATTACAGGAAGTGTGGACATTGGGAGCCATAATAGCTAGACCTGTAGCAACCAAGCGTGGGACATGACTCTATAATATTTTTCAGTAGTTTATTTCCTTAGACATTATACATGGATAGTTGGTTACAGACTATGTTTTTAAGTTGTACAGATGATAAACTTCACATGCAACAAACTTCAACTACATAAGCAATGTATGAACAATACGCATGCAAAACATCTACATAAAAACTTATAATCGCAAAAAAGTTATATATAAGCGTCGCCTATACATTACATATGCAACAAACCTTACATAAGCAAGCATTGCAATATGTAAGAATACTTTAATGATAGAAAAGCATATTGTTTGGAAAATAATCTGTATCTCTTTGTAAGCCCCAACAGGTTTCTGCATATGCAAAAAAAAAAATCCTTCAAAAGCAACACATCTATTTAACAGTCTTAAGCCTTACCAAATTTGATGCATTGAATATCTACACATGCATCTAACTAAGTCTACATTAGCATTTCATGTACAGTTGAACAATTTGCTTATGTAGAATATCCCAATTGCATATATATTATTTACTTGGTGTATGCTATGTATGAAAAAGGATAAACTATAAGACGATTTATACATGAAAAAAACTTAGATATACACCAAAACAACCATCCCATAAACTTTACATATAAAACATCGTACATACCTAAAAACCAGAAAACATATGATCTTACCTACATGTTTATAAAAATATTTCCAACAGAATAACAATAAAACAAAAACAGCATAAAAGTATCTTGTTCAACATAGAGTTACATTAACAAAATCAAATTCCTACAATTGCCTTAGATCACAACTTCTTCATCCACCGTATTTTTTTGCTCGACCAAATTCTTTGCCATGTGTTTGTACATGTTATCCAAAGCAATAGTGACACAGTACTTCGCCCGCAAAAAGGATAATTGTGCAGATTTTTTCTTCTTCAACCCACTATCCCAATTCCTCATGCCTACGCCCATGTATGTTTCCATGTGGCGCATGGCAAAAACACTGCATTCCACTTTATTTTCATTGTCCTTCCAGTTCATAGTCAGTCTCAATACCTTAGAATTTTGTATATAACGCACTGCCAACGTACAACCTTTGGACAAAATGTACTAAGCAAACATCTGGCGCTGCAAAAATCATAATGCATATCTTCATATGCAAATAACTTCAACTATATAAGCATTTAATGAACACTACGCATGCAACACAACTACATAAACTTAATCGCAAAAAGTTAAACATAAGCAGTACCTATGCATTATTTAAGCATCACATCTATACTATACAAGTAAGCATGCAATATGCAATAACTACACATACTAAAAATAACCCAATGTTAAAATGCAACGAATGCATACTACATAAGTAGTACTCTTACACTACACATGCAAACATGAAAATAAACATGTAGAAATATTATACTACACATGCAGTATGGTTATCCTACATGTGCAATGTAACTATATTGCATAAACAAGTATACAAAACAAAGATTCAAGAAAGCAAGAGAAAAATACCCATACCAATCTTTTGGGGATGCATTCATACTTGTTAGTTTTTGTACCCTCTAGAAAATTATCTAAAATGTGGCATTGCTTACTCTTGACATCAAAGCACACCACAAAAAAATGCTCGCTTTTGCAAATTGGGAAGGAGAACTGAAAACAAGACACTTAAAATAAATTAAAAATATAAAACACCAAAATATAGTAATATAGAAAAAAAATTTAAATACCAAATCAAATGATTCAAGTCTTTTCGCACTGGTGTCGCCAAATTCGCATCAAAGCTATTTGTGAATATACCACACATCCTTCATGTCCATTCTCCTTCGGCGATGCAACATTATATATTGCGCAATATATTCTAAACGATTACACTCCAACAATGTTGTAAAAAGCGCTAGCGCTCGCTAGCGCAGATCAGGGCCTAGTGCCTAAGCGAAGCTTAGGCGGGTTACGCGGGACTGTCTTGGGGATTAGGCGGGCCTAATTGGAAAAGAAATCGTTGGCGGACAAGGGGGGCCTAGCGCCTAGGCGGGGATTAATCGGGGTTAGACGGGAATTTTTACAACAGAGTACTCCAATAACCAAGAAAAAGAGATGGCTAATAATAAATACAAATACAATGTACAATTGAGTATGTTGTTGCAAAACATCTGCGAACTCTTGCTCTTTAAGAAAAATCCTTGTAATTAAGGATCTTAGACCATATATATCTATAACAACCGAACTCACATACTCCCCCTCCTTAAGAGATTCAACATCTTCTCTCAACAACATGATATCCCTGATCTTAAAAATTACTTCAAGCCTGTGAATTAAATAAACAAAAAAATAAAATAGAATGACGCACTAATCCACATCATGCTTCAAATATTATAAACATTGTAACATATATAAAACACTTACTTATCTGCCACCTCATTTTCCAAAAGCCACTCCGAAATCAACAATTCATATTTGTTCAAATTTGATTTCAAATCAATATGCTTTACAAGAATTGTAGAAATTAGTGGAAATGATTTTTCTGGTGTTCTCTTCATTGTATAACCAATCTCACTAATCATCTCATTGACATCATGACCTCCTCCAACTCTTCACCCCCATCATTGCCGCTAACACCATCGCACCCACACGCAACATCCTCTTACATTGCAAAAAAAAGAGGTAAATATGTTACACATTCAAAATTTCATACATTCACCATAAGAAACAAACAATATAAGAAAAACAAATTGTCACCATGTTAGTCTCTAAATCACAGTCATGTTCAGCAATATTTTCTGGCACATCACGGCTAATCTCATTAGTTATACCAACAACATCGTCTCATCTATCATTCTGTGCATCCAGACTAACCCCAAGACTAAAATAGGACATATCCTCAGTCATTTTTTTATACTCATCACTTATGCCCAGTGCACGCTCAATCTTTTTGATCGTCGTGATAATCTCAAAGTTATTCCAGAAAACTTCATTCTCTTGTGGCTCACTCATCTCAGCATGATCACCCCTTCTGAACCACCGTGCTTGCTCGTGAAACAAATAAGCTTCCTTGCCGCTTCTTGCACTTTGTGAAACTGTACATCCCCAAAAAATTCTTTCGGCGCATTCATCAACAATGTTATTATATCAACAACATTTGTTGCAAGACATGACAACTTTTCTAGAATCCTCACAATATACTCCTGAATAATATAAACAAAAAACTGTAAATACACTAAACCATTAAGCATTATACTACATAAACAACAAATTAACATTATATAAGCAATATTATAACCTTTTATAAGCAAAACTTTAAAAGTTACAGGCAACAAACTTGCACTACATAAGCAACAAATCTGAACTACACATGCATGACATATTCACTAAAAAGGTAACCATGAATAACCAGCCTAATACTACATAAACAACAAATTAACATTATATAAGCAATATTACAACCTTATATAAGCAAAACTTTAAAAGTTACAGGCAACAAACTTGCATTACACAAGCAACAAATCTGAACTACGCATGCATGGCATATTCACTAAAAAGGCAACCATGAATAACCAGCCTAAGCAACACACAAATATTACGTAAGCACTAAGCTTGCACTGCATATGCAACATGTACAAATTAAACATAAAATCGCATAAGCAACACAATTGACATGATAAACACTAGAGATGTTAAAAGTGGTCGCTGTTGGCCCTTGACCGTTTAAACCGTAAAAAAAGAGGGTTGGGGCGAATTATTTTGGCTCGTTTAAATCCAGGGCCTTTTTGGCCCAGGACTATTTAGCCCGAGGCTAGGGCTAGTCCGTATGTTAAGCGGGCTAGCCCGCTAGCCCGCCAATTGTGTTTTTTTAAAAAATAAATATAATTCTAATATTATAAATCTATTTTATTACATATTACCTATTACTAAATATATTTTTTCAAGATCACAACTCCTCATATTTAATAGGTTTAAATATATAATTCTTAAAACTATGACTTATAGTCAAATGAATATTTTTTTTAAAAAAGTATTTTTTTTCATTTTATATGAGTATATATTATACAATGTTATCTTTTATTATTATAGTTTTAAAACTTTGATCATGGAATATTTAAATTTACAATTCCGTTAATGCAATATAATTATAAACTATGCAAGATTTTTTTATAATGAATAATTTAACTTAACATGTTAAACTTTAATGTTATATATGTACGAGTTTAAAATTTTAGATTTAAATATATATATATATATATATATTTTATTCACTTATAGCCCGATAGTAGCCCGTTAAGCCCGAAGCCCGCTAGGGTTAGGGTTCGCAACATGCTAGTGTAAGTCCAAGCGGCTACGATAATCTAGAGGGGGGGTGAATAGATTATCTCCATCTTTTCGATTTCGTCCTCTTTTAACAATCGAATGCTCAAACAAAATAATGAAGGTGCGGAATGAAGACAACACACGTCGATTTAAAGAGGTTCAACCCACCTAGGGCCTAATCCTCTACCACCCCAAAGATATCAGGGATGGATTTCGAAAAGAAAAAGAATTTTATTAATTACCAAAATTAATACAAATTCAACTTACAACACCTTGAAGAGCACCACACTCTTCTTCAACACCACCTTTGGAGATTACCACAATCTCCCTTTGAAGATTACCACAATCTTCCTTCAACGGCACCTAGTGAAGATTACCACAATCTTCAACCTTGAAGAATACCGAATTCTTCAACACCTCAAATAAGAAGATTACCACAATCTTCTTGTACCTATCACCTAAATCATCCAAGTGTGCTCTTACCACAAGAACACTCATAAGGATATCTTGTGTTTGAATGATAACCAAAAATCAAGATTACAACTCAATAATGAATAATACAATTTGAGTGCAAAGTGTAATCAAGAATAGCCTAGACCTCAAAGATGTGAAAGTGATAAGCTAGGCAATTTTACAACAAGAATAATGACTATGAAAGACCAAGTGTTTGCTTGAAGTGTATCTTGTTGTGTTGTATCTCAATTGTTGTTTTGGTTGCTCCAAAACTTCCTCTATTTATAGGAGATGATTGATCAAGCATAGCTCCTCTTGGGGATTGAAAATCTACGAAAAATACAATTAAAATCAAGAATATAGTCTGTTAGAAATCAATCCCACAATTTAAGGAAATGTGTCACTTTGTCAAACGGTCATATATTTTTGTCAATACATAGGGCGACGGTCGCATTAAATAGACGTTGGAAAAATACACAAAGCAAAATAACACAGGCGGACCGGCCGACGCGTCTACCTCGACCGGTCGACCATCTCCAACCGGGTCCCCCTCATGGATTTTGCAAGGATTAAAAGTTCTGCATTTCAAACACACTTGCAGTGTAGGTCGGCCGATCATTGGCGACACGGTCGACCGGACGGGTCGACGCCGAGCGGCACGTCGGGTCGACCTGCTTTTGTTTTTCTTCCGTCTCATTTTCTGTTTCTAAAAACATCTTCAGGCACGGGTTGCCCTATATAGGCTAACCTGGTCGATCACGAGACGTAAATATTGTCCAATTTGTGTCGAAAATAAAACTCAAGAAATACTCGAAAATTTAGTAAAAACATTTTAAACCGATCGGAAGTATTAGGACAATATTTAGAAACATCGTTTGAGAGTGAAAACCAATAACGTAAAATCATTAAAAGCGTTGTCCAATTTAGACGAAAAATAAACTTTGAGAAAATACTCCGGAAAATATTAAAATCATTTTAAATCATTTAGGAGTATTTGGACAACCTTTAAAAACATTGTTTTGGAGATAAAATAAAATCATCAAAATTAAGATAAAAACATGTATCAAACAATCTCCCCTTTTTGATGATTACAAACCAAAACAATTTTTACACAAACTAAGAGAGCAATTTTAGAAATGATTTTCCGGTAAAAACATTTGACCGTTTGGAAGCAACCAAAATTTCCAAAAATATTAAAGCAACCAAGTAGGGAGTAAATATTTTCAATAATAAGCACAAGCTCCCCCTACAAGCACATCAAGAATAATGTACGAGCAATAATCCATAAGCTAAAAGCTTTAGCTTTTACAATTTGTTCAAGAGCTTATAAGCTCCCCCTGTCACAAAACAACATTAAACAATAATATAGGTCCATCAAGCAACAATTGGACTAAAAATAAATCACAACTTATGGCTTTTATGAGCCATAGCTTATAGCTTTTATGACAAGCTTTTATTAGCTTCTTTGAGCTAATGAGCCAATATCCTGTTTTTCCCCCTTTGGAATCATCAAAAGAATGTTAGGATGGTGAAAGCACCATACAATAATATCAAAGCATGCAAATGGACGGTAAAACCGTTTGAGCAATTTAAAGCATAATCGTCAAGGAAAGTGAGAGAATTGAAACATAAAAGATTCATAAGCTCATTAGTATGCTAAAAACAAGATTTCAAAAAGATTTTAAGACATTTTGAAGCAAGAGAATCATGTAGAAGTTGAAAGTTTTATTGCGACATTTTAACAAACACCTTGTGTGCGTAAAAAAATAGAAGAGGTTGTATATAACCTTTGTAAATGGTTCAAGCCAAAAATTTGCATATCATCAATCAACCTCATTTCAAAGCTCGAAAAATCACATGCACCATATGCAATAATTTGTTCATCAATTAAGAAGCTCACAAAGTAGATTCTCAAGGGTTCAACCCAATTGAGATAAGCTAAGAATGATCAAGGCATTACAAATGCCAAAAATTAGAGCAACCATCAAGTAATAAGTCATGCTTTCAACAATACATGTATCAAATGTCCCAACATATTCAACTAAGCATAACAAAGCAATAAAAGAAGCACTTTTACCATCAAGTACTTCATACCAATTATCAAACAATGCTTTAGAGTATTTTTACCATCAAATACTCCATCAAAGTCATGATTATTTACAAGTCATTATCAACTTGCAATATTAACCCTTTTAAGAAAAAAACAAATATCATTAGTACAAATGAGTTTTACAAAAGTTCATTAAGAATACAAAGCAACTTAAATGAAAATACTAGAAAGTAAAGGGGGGAGGTAACATCATTCCTCATCCGAGGAGAAGCAAGATCCGGAATAAAGTCTTTGATGAATTTCTTTAATTTGCCGATTGACTTTTGCATTTTAGAGGTCTTTTGCTTTTCACAACCCGGAGCTCTTTTCTCATGAAAAGCCCTCATCTCATCAAATTCGGCTTGAGTATACCTCTTAGGCGGTTGAGCACCTTGATACCCTCCGGATTGCTTCCTCATTTTCTTCCACCAATCTTGCATTTCCCGGCGTCATCAAAGAAGTCATTAGGATCGGGAGACTCTTGACCTCAAACTCTCGCCATTTTTTCGGATGTCCATATTCTTAAAGAAATCGTGACTATTTGGGAGATATTATCAATGTCAAAGTCATTTTGAAAAACTTAAATGTTAAACTACCATTTGTAGAAGTGGCATTATTGAATAATGAAGTTTACAAATCCATTTCCCATAACAACGGCAAATCTTATTACCTTGTATATTTTTGGAAGATTAGACATTGAATAAGTATGGCACCAAAGTTAATTTGGTTCCATGAACAATCTTATAAGTCAAAAAGTAATCCATATTGCTAGGCATCTTTCCGACTTACCACAAATGCAATAGGAGCAAATGATAGATAAAATGCGATGCTCAAGTGTCATTGCCAACAAAGAATACTTAGGCCATACTCCCAAAAAGGTTTTGACATCTTTCATCGATACCCCAACATTTCATCATTCCAAGTCAATGAGAAAATAATCCCAACCACCATTTCTAACATGTAAAAGTGATTACAAATATCATTGGGAGTCCATCTAAAATGACGACCATTTATAAAAGAATTAAGTTCCAATCGGCTTTCTATCATTATCATATTCAACCCACATATTGGCATAAAAGAGTTGGATAATATCATCATCATAATACAAAACATAAGCATGTTCCCAAAATACATCCAACCTTGAATTTCAAAAAACCTCTTATAGTAGGATACTCATTTGTAAATGAACTAAAACGACACATTTTAGTCCGAGCAATTTTCCTCCCATTCAGTCCTCAATAATACCATTCCGCATATTTATTTGAATGAAATTAAAACATTGTGGGAATTAGGGAGGCTGAGTAACAAAGGAGTTTTTACCTTCTCAACGGCAATTTTGGGAGCGAAATCGTTCCGCGTAGCTCGACAATTTGGGCCCGAGAGAGAATGGGATTTTGAACATCAGTTTCCTTGAGCCATCTTTCTGGGGATTGGCTCGAATATCCCTTTCTTCCTCTTGCCGATTTCTTGTAACCCTCTCCGCCCCTTCTACGCTTGGAGATGGGATTTCGGTTCGGTGGAATTCTTTGGAGGAGCCATATATGTAAGATTCTTGAGAAAGAGAAGATTAGCAAAAAGAATTGAAAATGACGAAGAATTGAAGATTATGAAGAAAAGGGAAAAATTTTCGCACAACAAGGGTTTGGGGGAATTTTCTTCTTTTCAAAATGAAGAAGCGAACGTTTTTAATAAGTTGAAAAATAACCCTGGGAGACCGGCCGAGGTAGGGTGCGACCGTCGAGTGCGGGCACCGGTCGCCCTGCTTTATGACCGTCCCAGGTGATTTTTCTTTCTCCCAATTTTCCAAAATTCGATTTTCCACCCCAAAAGTTTTAAAATTTTGCAAAAAAATAAGTTTGGACTATATCCAACAAATATGGGTTTTGGGAAAACATATAAATGATAAAATCGAGACTAAACACGTAGTGCCTTTTAAAAGAAAATATTTGCAAGTTCAATTTGGGGCACTTAAGGGGTCAAAATGAAATATCTTGAAAGATATGTGCATAATATCGAGTTTAAAGAAAAATACGAGTAGACATACCTCGATGGTTTAAGAAACTTGATGACGTAATAGCCAATGAGTATGAAATATGTATCCTACACAATTCTTAGACAACATTTTCATAGAAAATTCAAGTGTAGGCAAATGATATGAGATAACAAAAAGAGCTTATGCTATAAGATTTCATAAGAGATAATAAGATCACATAAGTCTAATAAAATGCTCAAGAGTTTTAGAAAATCATGCAAGGTCTCTTTTTTAAAAAAAAATTTGAAACACATAAATATATAAGAGACCTATTTTAAAAATAAATACTTGAAAATTCATTTTGCAATTAAGACACAATTAAAAAGTATGCATAGAATTAAAATAAAAATGCATATACAAATGGGGAGATACGGTTTACCAATTCACCGTTTCCATGGGTTGTGTCTTTCCCATTGTTGATGATGATATCTTCTCATTTGGAAGTCACTTTGTTGATGATGACTTCCTTGATTACTCCATTTCAAGGTTTGTTACCTTCCCATGGTTGATGGTTTCTTCTTCTTTGAAAATCATCTTGTTGATGATGTCTTTGCCATTTCAAGGATTGTGTTCTTCCCATTTTTGATTATATCTTCTTCTTGAAATTGGCTTTGTTGAAAAGAGTAGTTCTTCTTTGATCAAATGAAACGGTCATTTGATGTTTTCTTTGGCGGTATGAATTTTCTTTGATTTTATTTCAGGGTACCTAATAGACATTGTTTTGTGGTACCCTCATGTGTTTGGGTCCTTTAAGATTAGCTTTGAGACTTTTAGGTCTCCAACAATATTTAGAGCTATTTCTAGCCCGACAAGAATTAGCCGTATGACCCTTTTTGCCACAATAAAAACAAGTAGTAATTCTAGGAGCATAATGACCAATATGCATAGTGACTTGATCCTTTTTCATATGATTAACAACTTTAGGCTTATGATCAAGTCTTTATCACAATTATGAATATCAACAATATTGGACATTTTATTGGTACTTCGAGTTGGATTTTAATAAATCCTTTTTCATGCAATCAATATTCTCAACAAGAGTACTATTTTCTTTTCAAGATTTCTAACCTTGTCAAGAGTGGTGGTGTGAGCATATGATAGTGATTCATAGGAAGTAAATAAACTATCCTTATCATTTTTCAAAATATTGAATTCCTTTTTCAAATTTTTATATTTAACAAGCAAGCTTTGGAATTCATTTTGAAGATCATCAAAATCATTTTGCAAATCACTATAATCATTTTGAATAACAATATCATAAGAAGTAGAGGGTTTAAGACATACCTCATTTTCTTCATTGATGCCCATAAAACAATATTCAACTTCTTCATAGTTGGAAGTTGTAGGAGGCTTATTCCTTAGATTTGAATTTGTATGATCTTGAGAAGTAGATGCTTTTGTTTGATTCCTTTCATTTGCAAATACTCCATAGATGGCCTCTAATTTTTGCCATACTCCATGTGCCGACTTTATTCCTACAATATGTTCATATTCTAAATTAGTAAATGAACAATATAAAATATTGAGAGCTTTACCGTTTAAGGAGATGATTTTCTTCTCTTCATCATTGAGCTTTTTGAAGCCTTTTGAGGTGTGTGGTGTATCTTTCATCGGAATGGATTCTCCATTAATGACGGTGTTCCAAATGTCGAACCCGCAACCTTGTAGATAGCATTCCATTCTTTCTTTCCAAAAATTAAAATTTTGGAATCAAATAGTGGTGGCTTGGTGGTGGAGGTTCCGGATAGATGAGCTTCGTCAGAGCCGACGATCGTTTCTCTTCACTCGCGATGTGAAATGAGCTTGCCAAAGAGTTTGGCTCGATACCACTTGTAAGTCCAAGCGGCTACGATAATCTAGAGGGGGTGAATAGATTATCTCCATCTTTCGATTTCACCCTCTTTTTATAATCGAAAGCTCAAACAAAATAATAAAGGTGCGGAATGTAAACAACACACGCGTCGATTTAAAGAGGTTCAACCCACCTAGGGCCTAATCCTCTACCACCCCGTATATCCGGGGATGGATTTCAAAAAGAAAAAGAATTTTATTAATTACCAAAATTAATACAAATTCAACTTACAACACCTTGAAGAGCACCACACTCTTCTTCAACAACACCTTTGGAGATTACCACAATCTCCTTTGAAGATTACCACAATCTTCCTTCAATCGGCACCTTGTGAAGATTACCACAATCTTCAACCTTGAAGAATACCAAATTCTTCAACACCTCAATAAGAAGATCACCACAATCTTCTTGCACCTATCACCTAGATCATCAAGTGTGTTCTTACCACAAGAACACTCACAAGGATATCTTGTGTTGAATGATAACCAAAAATCAAGATTACAACTCGATAATGAATAATACAATTTGAGTGCAAAGTGTAATCAAGAATAGCCTAGACCTCAAGGATGTGAAAAAGATAAGCTAGGCAAGTTTACAACAAGAATAATAACAATGAAAGACCAAGTATTTTCTTGAAGTGTATCTTGTTGTGTTGTCAATTGTTGTTTTGCTCCAAAACTTTCTCTATTTATAGGAGATGATTGATCAAGCATAGGCTCCTCTTGGGGATTGAAAATCTGAGAAAAATACAATTAAAATCAAGAATATAGCTGTTAGAAATCAATCCCACAATTTAAGGAAATGTGTCTGTTTGTCCAACGGTCATATTTTTTTTGTCAATGAGCAGGCGGCCGGTCGCACGTAAATAAGAGATTTGAAGAACACTTTGGAAATTACAACAGGCGACGGTCGACATAAAGGCCGGCGGTCAACCCCTCTCAACCGGTCCACCTTAATGAAAAATCGAAGAAGATTTGTTCTGTTTCAAAAGCGAAACATGCGGTGTCGGTCAACCCCGGGCCAGGCACCGGTCGACCGCCCCGATTTTACTTCCGTCTCATTTTCTGTTTCAAAAATCATCTTCAGTCACGGGTTGCCCTATAGGGCGACCGGTCGACCACGAGATGTAAATGTTGTCCAATTTTTGTTGAAAATAAAACTCAAGAAATACTCCAAAAATTTAGTAAAAATATTTTAAACCAATCGGGAGTATTTAGACAACATTTAGAAATCTTGTTATAGGAGTAAAAACCCATTGACATAAAATCATTAAAAGTGTTGTCCATTATTAACAAAAATAAACTTGAGGAAATACTCCGAAAAATATTAAAACCATTTTAAATCATTTAGGAGTATTTGGACAACCTTAAAAACATTGTTTTGGTGACAAAATAAAATCATCAAAATTAAGATAAAAACATGTATCAAACACTTGATAGATTATTTAGCCAACACCCTGACATGTATTTCAAAACCCTGGTTGCTTCCACATCTCCCACCTTGCTTATGTTGATGATATTCTCATCTTCTCCAACAACAAACCATCTTCCCTTCTTGCTCTTACTTAGTTCATTCACCACTATGGTAGGGTCTCTGGTCAAGCCCTTAATGCCACCAAAAGTTCTTTCATCATGTGCCCTGGAACTGATCCTGCCTCTATTAATCAGGTTATGACCATCACTGGTTTCAAACAGCAAGATCTCCTTTCAGATATTTGGGGTCCCTATCTATAAGGGTAGGAAAAATCATATTTTTCACCTCTCTTTTTACTAAAATGCACAATAAAGTTAAAGAGTGGGGATGGAGATATCTCTCATATGGTGGGAGATTGATGTTAATTAAGAGCACTTTGAACTCTATGTTCCTTCATCTCATTCAAATTATGAAGCCCCCAAATTCATTACTCATAAACTTGAACAAGTCATGGCTAGATTTGGGGTAATTCTGAATCTCACAAAGCTATTCATTGGATCTCTTGGGCCTCTATTTGCTCTTATGTGCATGAGGAGGTCTAGGTCTGAGAAGCATTGAGGATGTTGTCACTGCTTTTACATACAAACTTTGGTGGAGATTTAGAGAAAATTCTTCTTTATGGGCTCACTTTATACATGCTAAATATGTGGGGTTTGTGCTTCAGTTCTTGTTCATGCTAAACCTGTTGATAGTTCCATTTAGAAGAGAATTTATAAGATTAAAAATCAGGTTAATGAACATTTATTTTGGCAATTAGGATCTGGGAAAGCCAGTTTTTGGCATGATAAGTGGTTGGATGGCAATACCCTGAGTAGTGTTATTAATGTTGATATGTATGGTCTTGAACATGTTGATGTTGGTTTTTTCTAGCATAATAATACCTGGAATTATGATAAACTGGCTAAAGTTGTGGGTAATGAATGGGCCAACACTATATGCCAAGTTCCAATATCTGCAAATACCCTGATAAACTGAGATGGATGCAATCAGCTAATGGAGAATTTTCTTTACAATCTGCTTGGAGGCTGGTCAAAGGTAACCTCCAACACCCCTATATTTTCTGGCATCTGGAATAAGCTCTTAACATCTACTATTTCAATTTTCATGTGGAGATTACTTAGAAATAGACCACTTGTGGATCAAAAACGACGTCAACATAGAGGATACTCTCTTGCCTCTAAGTGTTGGTGTTGTTCTAATTGCTCTGTTGAATCCTTAAATCATTTGTTCCTTGATAACCCTCAAGTTCAACATGTTTGGCTGCATTTTTCTGCCTTGATGAAGCACAGTAATCCTAGCACTGATAATATTTTGCTATTCCGCTCTTCTTAGAAATATATAACACCATTCACACACAAGGCACATATTATTTTATCATTCCCTGTTTGGTTTTTTGGTATACTTGGCTGGAAAGAAATAAAAATAAACATGAAAATAAGGGCTTCAGATCACATAGGATCATTTGGAAAGTGACTCATCATCTTCATTTGTTACATGCTAGTAATTTGTTTCATTTCTCAAACTGGAAGGGTTACACTGAATTTGCTAATGGGCTTAGAATCTTTTTCACACTGCATCCAGAGTTGTTTGTACTCCTGTAGCTTGGCAAAAACCACAAACATGTTGTTTCAAACTCAATTTTGATGGGGCTAAGAAGACAAGCTCTCAACATGGTGGAATTGGTGGGATTCTCAGGGATCATCAGGGCAGTTTCAGAATTTGTTCAATCATTCTCAGACATAGGGATGGTAATTTTGACCCGCCCCGCCCGTGACCCGGGGCGGGTCTGGGTATCACATCCGTCCGGCCTAATGTTTTTTTTAAATATATTTTAATATATATTTTGTATATATAATATTTATTATAATGTAATTTTTATGTATTTTTATATTCTATCTAATATTTATAAATTGATAATAATAAATTTTTTAAATAATATTTTATAAATATATATATTTTTCATTTTTTATTTAATTTAATTTAAAAGGGCGAGTCGACCCCTCCGCCCATGAGCCCGTGGCAAGCCGCCCGACCCGTCCCGTTCTAGACATGAGACGGGTTGGGTCCCTGGCCCGACCCGCCCCATTGCCATCCCTACTCAAACAACCTCTTTGCTGAATTTTCTGCTCTTCACAAGGCACTACACCTGCTGAACATCAACATGCACAAGAATTTATGAATTGAAACTGATTCAAAGGTACTTCTACATATTCTGCTTCATAACCAAACTGGTAATTGGAGACTCCAAAGTTAATCTTCTCCATTAGAAATATTCTCCAACAATTGGACTACCACATATCACACATCTTCAGGGAAGGCAACAAGGTGGCAGATGCATTAGCTAATATAGTATTTTCTAATTCTTTTTGTATTGTTATAGTTCTACCTCAATTCCTAGAATAGTTTATGGATTAAATAGAATAGATCAACTTGAACTTCCATCTTTTAGATACAAGAAATATATAATTTAGATCCCAATTATACACAATCTCTTTGTACAGTGATAATTCTTGTCAATAAATAAGGTTGAGGGAACCCTTAGCCCTCCACCCTTTCGTGTTTCAAAGAAAAAAAAATCTATGTAATTATATATAGGTGACTATATTTAGCGGAAAAGATTGTGTGAATAAGCTCTGATATATTATAAGATTTTTTTTTGAAAAAAGTCTAAATGAATTTTATATTATTGGATTCGATTGATTAAAAATTAAAATACAACAAAAACAAAATACATAAAAATATTCAAATTACTCAAAAAAGAATGGATTAAGCTTTACCTCAAGCACCAATCGTCGGCCAAGCAAAATTCAAATATAATTTCAATAATAGAAAATGACATTCCAATTCTAGTCCGGGTAAATGTATTAATTTACATTACAACCCTTCCCCCAACTCACTCACAGATCAGCTATCCCATTTCCTATTTGGGCGCTATTGGCACCCCCAAATTTGATGAAATCACCCACCTTATAAGTTCACCCACCCCCACATTTTCAAATATGACCCGATTGATGAGTTCACCCCCCCCTTTTTCCAATTTTACCCTTAGTGTTATTTTCCCCAAAATACACCCTCCAACCTCTCACCTCCCCACTTTCTCAATTTGAAACAAAAATACACCCACCTCTCAAGAGACTATTCTATTCGACGACAATGGTTAGAGAAATCCAAACATACCAGGAGAAGAAGGATGGTTCTTCCCGATGATGATGACGACTTCGTGGATGGTGCACCACCATCCACAACAAAGCCGAGACGAGACGAAGAAGCCGTAGCCGTGACATGAAGAAAATGACGCGGTATTGTTATAACTCAACTTTTCCTTAAAATAACTTGTATTTTTGTAGTTTGAGTGTCTTTATGTAGTTGTATGGGCATGGGTTTGAGATGGGTATAGTTATGGCGCCATTTCGGATTTGTAAAATTTGAAATATGGAACTTTGAAGAAGACGAAACGGCACTGGGGTCGATGAAGCACAGGTGGCACGATCGATTGTACGATCGTGCCACTTAAGCGCGGGCTTAGTCATCGAGCGTACCATCCTCGTGCCACGCACGATGTCTTATTCATCGATCGTGCCACCATCGTGCTTGCTGGCACGATGGCTTATTCATCGATCGTGCCACCATCGTGCGCTTGATGGCACGATGGCTTTACTCTTGGCACGGTCGATGAATAAGCCATCGTGCCATAGTAGCCGCCAATTTTTTAGAGTTCTCTATGTGATTTCTTTGATAGTGGTTGATTGCTAATTTTGATTTTTACTATTATTCACAGTGGGCTTGGAAGAGGCGAACTTTATGGTAATAAAGCGAAGATCAATTCGTATAGCGGGTTGTCGATTCTTGACGACTTAGAACTCGAGTTGCATGATTGCGGGGATTTTGTGTATGAAGAGTTTCGAAAGTCCTGTTTTGGTTTTGTATTGCGGATGGACAATCGTGCGGTTAGTTGTAATGCCGCCCTTCATGCCGTTATTGCGAAGGAGGTTGTTAAAAAGGTGCAAGGGACGAATTTTGGTTTGGATTGGAAACCGTTTGATTGATTCTCAAATATGAGTATGCTTTAATTATTGGGGCTATCCTTTTGCCCCACCACATTTAATCCGAACACCAACCACGTGTCGCCTCCCAATGGGTTGTATGATAGACACTACCGTGGTGTTAAGGTGTCGATGGAGGATCTACTCTTGCATTTTGCAAGGCGGTGCATTCCGTGATGATCCTTCCCGATGAGTTGAAGGTGGCGAAGTTGTTGGTTGCACATTATTTGCTATTCGCATGGGATCCAAGGTCCGATCATTGAGGATTCGTGGTGGACTTTGGTTGATGATGTTGATCGGTAGAGTCTTTTCTGGCGGGGAAGTCTTTCGTTCCGCATTTTATGCCACTACCTTTCATTTACCCACCGAGCCCAAGAGTACTTTCCGTATTTACGGATTTGTTTGGGCTTTCTTGGTAAGTGATATTAATGTAATTTACATCTTATAATTTACATTTAGTACAAATATACATCTTATAATTTAACTATTTTTATTGTTCTTCTTAGATATGGGCGTACGAGGCCATACCCAATCTGGGGATTCATGTGGGGTTCCACTCGGACATTGCTATTCCACGCCGCACACGCCGGAAGTTTCGAAGTCCTCCGTGAATGCATGGCTTTCTTGACCGTCGGTACAAAATGTAATTTGCATTTTTCAAATTTTAACTTATGGTAATAATTAAGTAATTCTGATTTTGATCTTGCAATTTTGTAAATTGATACACAGGACCTTGAGCTGCGAGGGACAATGAGCTTCCTTATTTATTGCATGTCAATCTCGAGCTCCGATCCGGTGTTGTTTATGTTCATCGGGTAACCCGATCGGAAGAAAAAGCCCACAAAGCGTCGACGCACCACACATGAGTCGACTTCATTGATGGATGATGATGATAGCCTTGATGCCGATCCATATATTGAGATGGGTGATTATGATCGTCCGACCCCGAGGGCGTTGTTCCCGGATGTTCCTCCACACATCTCCACACCTCTCTAGCTGCCGATCGAGCGCTATTAGAAGAAGTGCGTGCGGCAGTGGAGGCCATTGTGCCGACTTTGGTTGAGCGTGCCATTGAGGCCTTGGTCCTGCGTTTAGTACGGCGGGAGGTCGAGGCGTTGGTTCCGATTTGGTTCGGACCGATGGAGCGGCGGAGGTTCCCGCGGTGCGGCGGGAGGTTCCACCTGTGCAGATCGTGCGATTTAGTCCGAAGCACGATCGTGTCTGCTATGGTACCGCCTTTATCGTGCGGAAAGGAGGTCGGTCTTGATTGATCCCCGCCATTCAACAGTCTGAGTATCGCTTTCAGTGCGCATTTATTTGTTTTTCATGTTAAACATTTAGAATAGAATATCTTTTGAATTATGTTATTTAATGAAGTTTCCTTCATTGTGCGGGGATTCTATTCCCCCACGGTGGTGGGTGAGCATTCTCCCCCAGGGTGGGGGCGGACTACTTCTCCTCCACCACCGGTGCCGTAGGGGGCTTGGATCTGTCCCCTACGGATGTACGGACAGGTTGGTTGGTATTGGTGCATCTTTGTGGGTTCATCGGGAGGGGATGATATGTCCGTTCGTGTTGTGAGAGCACGATTGCCGTCTAGGTATCTTCGTAGCCCTTTCACGGCAAACGAGTGCCGTAAGGAGGATGCCACACATGCCGAGTACATGCGGTTCTTAGATAGCGATGAGGCGTAAGTTAAATCAATATATGAATTCAAATACACTATTGTTGTTTTGTGATTTTAACACGAGTTTTTTGTCTCGGCCCGCAATGTTGGATACGCGTTTTGCACATTTGGCGTAGTTTCTTTAAGGATATCGAAGTCGCCACCGGTGATTTGGAAGCTGTGGTAACACAATGTTAATGTTTTTTTCTTGCATTTCGTTAAGTGTTATTTGTTCATATTCATTGACAATTGATCTTATTGTTTGCTTATTCTGACAAATTGATGCCTACCTAGTTGTACTACATTGCCGACTGAGTTGGTTGGTGTAGTGGTCCATCCCAAGTGCGAGGTCGTATGGGATTGGTTGACACACGATTATTTGTAAGTTTCATGTATTTCTTAGATAAATAGTCCATAATGTGTCATTTATTTTGTTTGGTACATTCGTGTTTTTACTAACAAATATGTTTTCATTATCTGACTTGATCTAGGCAAAGTATGGACCGATCTACATGGAAAGGACCCACCGGGTGGAGAGTTTGATGCGTGCCGTGCCGCAGGTCATACCGATGACCTTCTCGGCGCCCGTTGGTGGAGTACGTCCATGGTGACGACCTCTTTGGGGTGGGGTGCCTCCATGGAGTTCGTTGGACCACGTAAGAACTATCTCTTTTCGGTATAAATTAATTAACTAATTATTGTTTTGTTCATACTCCCTAATTTCTAATCGATTTTTTGCAGGTTGTTTTTATCCACAACATCGGCAGTCATTGGATTGTTGTGAGGATAGCGCTGAAGGATTGCACGATTTGGATTTATGACTCCAACATCCACAAGCTACCGCTTGAGGTTAGACTTGACCGGCGCGCGGCTCTCTATCCGTTTGCACGTATTATTCGGTTTTGCTACGGCAAACCGGTTTCTACCAAGAGTGTCCGGAGTTGACACCTCGAGATAATACTTGATTTTGTCAAGGTTGTTGGTCCATCAAAGAATTACGAACAACATGATAGTCATAGTTGTGGACCGTTTGCGTTGAGGAGGGTGGAGAGTTTTCTTATAAATGTATTTGACCCGGTCCTTAACACAGAGGAGTATATAAAAACAACCTATCGTCGGCATGTAGCATTTACGGTGTATAAATTTAGCACTGATGCATCGACTTGGACCCCTCCCCCATGATTATATTGTGTAGATTGTGGGTATTTAGTTGGAATTGTGTATATTGTGGTTATTTAGTTGGAATTGTATATATTTTGTATATTTAGTTTTTATATAATATGTTTTGGTTTAACTTGAATAACTAGGTATGATTTGGGAATGATTTGGATGAATTGGTTGTTGATTAACTCTCGGTATAACTTGAATTGTTTGTGATTCTGTCGCCGGGCACGATGGCACGATCGCCATATCATTGATCGTGCCATACATGAGGCACGCGATGACACGATCGCCATTTTTTCGATCGTGCCTCATGTGGAACGATCAATAAGGCTCGACACGATCATGATATTGCCTATCGTGCCATACATGAGGCACGATGACACGATCGCCATTTTTTCGATCGTGCCTCATGTGGAACGATCAATAAGGCTTGACACGATCATGATATTGCCCATCGTGCCATATGTTATGCGGGTCTGCATTAAATGATTGAAAGTATGTAATATATTCAATTGGTCCATCCATTAAATGGACTTGTTAGTTGGGGACGGACAATCTTTCCATTCGAGTAAGATCCATTCATTAAATGGTGAAAATAAGTAACATATTATTTGAGTCCTTGCATTAAATGGTGAAAATAAGTTACATATTACACATGGGTCCATGCAATAAATGGTGAAAATGAGTTACATTATACATGGGTCCATACATTACACTTATAAATACATGGGTATGTTCAAATGTAGATAATAAAATTGTAGTAAATCTTGGTTGTGTTGACGATAAAGGTAATTTTTTACATAGTAGCTAATTTGATGAATGAATCATAGCTAATTAAATCTTGGATGAACATGTTTGTTATGATTTTTGTTACAGGAAAAATGGTAAGAACAAGAAATGAGATCGCTAGGGACAATAGGCGTGGTGATGGTTGGACTTCCCAGGAAGAAGAAGCCTGCTTTGACAATTTCTTCATGTTATGTCGTATGGCAAACAACATACGGCGCCCTGCTTTTTCAGCGGCATATTTGTTGAACTGAGTCGCGTGCTATCTGAAGACATGCAAAAAGATTTCCATGTCCTTAAAGTCAAGATTAAGATCCATATGATGCGCACCCACTTTCATGACTACCAGCGTTTTACAGCATTGTCGGGTGTTAATTTCAACCCGTACACTAACGGTTTTCCATCTCCAGTTATTGGGCTCATGTTAGGCAAGAGAACAACATGCAACGGTTTTTTGGACTAACGGCTTCCCAAGGTACCGTGGATTGTGTTGAAGTTTTTAACACTCGTGAGGTGGGACATTGATTTCGAGGGACTACCAGGTTACACTCGTAACAATCCGTTGGAGTTTGATGGCTACTCTTCCGATGAAGGTTCTCGGGATGATGTTGAACGCTCGGAAGTTGACACGATTGAGTGCCTCGGCAATTGGTGTCCTGTGTAATCTTGGTTGGGTGGTTGTGCGCTATGTTTGTAATATTTTGTCCGTGTTGTGGTTGGTAATGTACTCTGTTAGGTTGTAATGTACTATGAAGGTTGGTAATGTACTATGGAGGATTGTGATGTAATAATAAAGTTGTTTGAAACGTTTTCAACGTGACAAAGATAATAATAGATCAACGCATGTGGCACGATCATTGCATTTACGACCGTGCCACTATCGTGCCTTTATAGACGCGATAACAGTGTGTGTGTGCCACCATCGCGTGTCTATGTAGGCACGATCGTAGTATGCACCGTGCCACCATCGTGCCATTTGATGAGTCAACTTAACAAAATACACGTGAATAAATGTGCCACCTTAAAACAAGCATTTCCGACAAAGAATCACACCAATTAAAAACACATGCATTTCCAACAAAGTTCTTTAACTTATCCAATACATAACAAACAAATAATTCTAACCTAAGTTTATAGTCTCCGTACTACGGACAACGGGACTGCTTTCCTACACTTCCACTATACAATTCAAGTTGTTTAGTATACAAATTGTTCCAATTTTTGCACATTCATGGCGATAATTATTCCATGTTGCGACCACGGGAGGCAATGGGTGACCGCCACTCAAGAAAACCTACAAATGAAAAAAAAAATGGTTATTGTAGTTGAGACGAGACAAATTACTCAATTTTTTAGTTACCTCTATAAAATGGTTATTGTTCACAAATCCAACACAAATTAGCTTGAGCAATTGGCGCGCTCCGTCAGTAATGGTAGATATGTGAGGGACATTCGTTGATCCAAACACACAAACGCAACATTGTAAGCCGACGCAACCAAGTGACCCATCTCGGGTAAACAAAACCAATGTTTCTTATGTTTGTCTCGTTATAGTAGTTGAGACGAGACAATATTTTGTCAACACAACCATGTTTGACGAATACATGATTGTACAACCCTTGGTTTTCGTTCAACTCATGACATAGGTCTCCTCGAACCCGACCCATGAATCTTCACCGTATCCAAGCAGGTCCGCTCACAACACGGAAACCACAATGACCATCGCTCACAACATCCTTAGTACCAATAATATGTTGATGTAAACGAGTTGGAAGTTGCTCCATAAAACCACTAATGGTCACTTTCTCGGTCCTTTTGACGCGACAACCTATTGAAACACAACATGAAGAACAAGTGGGACATTATCAACAAATATGTCATGTGTACATGCACAAATAAAAGAGACGATATTTACGGTAGCTTTTGCCTCGGCATCGGAGAGAACATAGGTTGATTCGATGGACCAACATTAAAGATTACTTCTTCACATGGTGAACAACTATCTTTAATAGACTCGACATATTCGAACTTACTCGGGTCACGTTTGGCTGATTTGGATTGTTTAACCTTTACGGACTTAGGACGACCACGTGTGCGAAGGCCATGCTACGTGCTCAATTAGTGAGGTTGTTCTTGGATTCGTAATCTCCGTAATTCTTTTCAAAATTAATAACCTCTCGATTCGGGTGCTTGTTCAAATTTGGTGAAAAGATCACCAAACATCGAGTCCATCGAGACCAATTTGGGCCCAACTCAACTTCGTCTTTGCTAGTCGGTAATATATTTAATTTTCGCCAAAATGAAGCCACTTGATCAAGTGGAATTGGCTTATCCAAACTCACATATTCGAAAGTTCATGAGCACATGGGAGTCCGCACGTCTTTCTCAATACACAACCACACAACAAAGGGTCTACGCTACCCTCGCCTACACGATGCATTTCAAAGTATAGATCAAATTCAATGCATGTATAGACACCATACCTCGTAGTGACATAAATACAATCGATTTGTATTTATGTAAGACTACATTTCGCTTCTTCTCAAAAGAAGAGCGATTGCATTGTGTGATGTCTCGAGGAGGGTGTGAATCGTTCCCAACATGTCTCGAAATTACCCCGACTAGACGCATTCGTCTTTTCAATGCTGCATGGTGACTCTCCGCCCTATAATGATTTTTCAAACAATATTATATTAATTTTTAGGATTGTATATGATATAACATAAACGCAATGATGAGCACAATAAAGTAAATTACCTATTTGTTGTGGTGTTGTCGAAATGCATGACATTATTCGTCAGCAGACCACAAATCTTTCTTTATACGGCCCATCCATTGCTCCATTACATATTGTACGGTGGTCGGATAATCACAAAATTCTGATCGCAATCTCCTAATTAAGTCATAAAATGATTGCTCGAGAATCGATGACCAATAAATTACAATAGAGGTTAAAAGATTCCCACTTCTCTTTTGTGGCCAATATTTTTGCGGTTTGCCAAAATGTTCCTACTAATGTGCCACCGACAGAGAAAATGTCTCGAAGTGGGAAATGTCGTCTCTATTGCATTCATTAGAGCTAATTCTCTATCAGTAATAATCACATTTGGCAGGGAAGATGGGTCCATCAATGATTTTAAGACTGAGCAAGCCCATATGTAATTATCTTCCCGCTCGTACTCCATATAAGCCAACTGCAATACAAAATGTCATATGTGTCGATGTCACACCAATAATCTCCAACAAAGGTAACTTGTACCTATTAGTTTTGTATGTGCAATCCATAAAAATGACACTCGGAAAAGACGCAACAACTCAACGCTTGTAGGGTGAGCAAAGAATATATCCTTCATGGTGTTACTCGTCTCGCAACGTCTATGATGATAGAAATATCCATGCTCCTTCAATTTATGCATAAGTTGTTGCATTTGAGATCGATCATCACGCCGACAACTCTATTCTTCATACGGGCATTGTAGATAGTCCGTATGGTGGACTTATTATCTTGAAACTTATTTTGTAGACCAAACAAAATGTCCTTCGGCCGAGTATTGCCATGTGACATATCCAACACATATTCTTCCTCACTTTTTGATAATCGAGGCATAAGAGTGACCCTCCAAATATTGTGCAATTGGATGATTATGCACACCACATTCAACATTTAGTGACCATTCTCCTTCAATTGTTACTTGCCGACCCCTCAAACGAAATGGGCAACCACATTTCTTAGTTCGCATTCTCTCTTAGAGACTTTTTTCAAATTTCTTAGCATCATTTTGTTCGACATCTCTAGTCTTTTTTGAATCACGGTAATGCCCACTACGTTCACAAGACAAAAATATCCGAGGTCTTTTCTTTCCTTGACCACCGTCCGACCTACTTATTACAATTACCATGTTGTGCTCATGTCCTCTCTCACGCACCCAATCAAATAATTTATCCCGAGAAACAAATAACTCATACGTCGTGAATACGTGTGTGTAATCGGTGAACAACACCAAGCTCTTCAACATTCTCATCATTCTTGGGAGGACAAACAACACTATTTTCCGTAGGCAACGAGGCCATACCCTATTAAAACAAAATCAACAAGACCAAAAAACAAATCGTCAAATGGCACGATCATGACCATGATCGTTCCACCTTGATCGTGTCACATGGCAATATGGCACGATCATTGAACATGTGATCGTGCCATATTGCCGCGTGGCACGATCGGCGTGATGATTGTGCCATCTTGTTGATCGTGCCAATCGGCGGAAAACAATGGTGCGTGAGAAATATCGAACGGTAAAAGTGGATAAATTACATAATTTTGGTGATAACCAAGAAGATACTTACAATATTTGGAGGAATCAAATCTTTGTTGTCCATTTAAGTTGTTGTGTTGGTGTCGAAAAAACTAGGGTTTATGAGAACAAGGTTTAAGTTTTTCTCAAGCAAGGAGAATAAGAAGAAGAAGAATGTGGGTGAAGGATGTGGGTGAGTGTGTTTTAGTAGATTTAATTGAAATGAATGATGTGGGTGTATTTAGAGATTGAGGGGTGTATTTAGAACTTGGCTTTTAGTAAGGGTATTATAGTCTTTTGAGCTTAATGAGCGTTTTGAAATTTTAGAAAGTGGGTGTCTTTAAATCAAATTTGGGGGTAATAGCGCCACCCTTCCTATTTACTCCAAAGGTGCTCCGCTTTTCGGAAATTGAAATTCAATCCAGTTGTTCTAATTGATACACAGATCTATCTCAAATCTTGCCATTTGATCTGTTAATTTCCATTAACCCAGCAGATCCCGCCATGGATTTGATGAAGGTCTTCGATCAAACTGTCCGTGAAATGTATGTATATTTCCTTCTGCGTTTTCTTATTAAATTAACTATTCATCTTATATTGTATATTGACTCTCTTAAGGTATTTCATTGCGTTAATGCAGAAAGAGGGAGGTTAATCTGAAGGTGTTGAAGGTTCCGGAGATCGAACAAAAGGTAATACTTATAAATTTATGTGAATTCTGTCGTTTTCTTAGCTCAGTTACCGACTACTTTTCATGTCATGAATTAAATTGGTGAATTTAGCTACTTGCTTTGATTGCTTACTATTTTCAGTTTATTAGGATTTTACATTCTTAATATTTGAATCTACTAGAGGATGAGGGAGAAAACAGGGTATCCACAGAATTAGCAGCATAATTTATGTTGTTGATGTTGAATTGTGATTCTACTATCAGATTGATTAGAAATGGTTTCCTATGCGAATGTGATAAAATGATTAATGTTGTGAAGCAAAGCATTTTTTCGGCCTTGTCTTTTCATTTTAAATTTTCCTTTCAAGATAGAGATTACATTGTTTGCTAGCTTATGGTTCGAATAAATTGCCTATAAATGATATTAAGTTGTTGAATGTGCTTTTGATATCTGCTGCATGCACATTTGGTTAATCGATGTAAGTAATGTAATTTTTGCTAACATGAAATATCGTAATTCATCCCTTTCCAATATAGAGTTTACTGCAAGAATTTATGTTTGAATTGGTAAATTAATGCCTTATTTAATTGAATTATTCTAAACCTTGCAGATATTAGTGTCAATTTGCTCCTTATTTCCAAAACTAGCATTTTATGTGGGTGATTTTTGACTTCTCCATTTAACTTAGGTTTTGGATGCAACGGATGATGAACCATGGGGTCCTCATGGTACGGTATTGGCAGAGATAGCACAGGCCACAAAGAAATTGTACTTTCTTTACTTTTCATGACATAACTTTGTCTGAATTTCAGTATCTTCTCCTTTGCTGTAAATTTGCTTCAAGCATGCCTGTTTGCTATTCTGTCAACATCTGACCTGTTGAGATATTATGCAGCACCGAATGTCAGATGGTTATGAATGTAGTCTGGACAAGATTGACTGAGACTGGCAAGAATTGGCGCTTTGTCTACAAGGTAGTACCTGGAATTCTTCTGCTGCAAATGTACCATATTTCCTGTAGTTGAACCAGGCAAAATGAAGAAACATTTAAGCCTTTTCCTTTTCCTTTTTTTACGTCTGCTGTCATCTTGTCGTTTCCTATTCTAGTGACCTTTAACAACATTGGGGAGAAATTTCTAACATTTTTCTGCTCCAGTCATTGACAGTTATCGAGTATCTGGTGGCACATGGATCAGAGAACGTGCTGTTGATGACATAATAGAACATACTTTTCAGATATCTGTATGTCTTCATTCCTGACTAACTCTCATTTATATACTTATTAATATGCCAACACTTTTGAGATATTATTAATTGATAATGGTATAGGGTGTCTCATTCTTTGGTTCTTACTGATCTTCCTTCTTCCATTTTCAATTCTCTAGTCTCTGGCAAGTTTTGAGTATGTTGAGCCAAGTGGGAAGGATGTGGGAATCAATGTGAGGAAAAAGGCAGAAACCATTGTGGCTCTTTTAAATAACAAAGACAAAATACAAGAAGTAAGGAATAAAGCTGCTGCCAATCGTGAAAAGTAAGCTTCTGCTTTGACATTTAATGTCTTGTTTACTGCTTCTGAGTTTCTTCACTCTGTTGTTCCACTAGTGGTTGGTTTATGAACTTTGTTGTTGCTTGATAGGTATGTTGGACTTTCATCATCAGGAATAACATACAAGTCAGGTGCAGCCTCATTCAGTAGTACTGGCTTTAAGAATAATGATCGGTACGGAGGTTTTGGTAATAGTGGAGACAGTGAAACTTTTAAGGATAGTTATAAGGACACGGATCAATATGCTGAAGATAAATATGAGAAGACTACTAAATCAAAGAAAAGTCTTCTCACTATGGCAGGTCTGTTTTTTTCACATCCATTACTTTGCAAAGTAGCTCATAATTTTCTTTATTTCCTTTATGAATTTTTACATCTCAGCATTGCCATGCCTTTTTTTTTTTTTTTGCTGACCTACAAATGATTGACCAGCTATTTCTTCATGTTTGTTAGTGCATGACTTGGAGGATACCATTTTATTCTTTCGTGCTTTATGCTTTTTCGTTTCATTCTCGTCATTCATGTTTTACGTGAATAGCAATTGTGTTAACTGATTGAGTAGCAAGGGGATGCCAGCTAACTGACAGATATTTCTCTTTTTCTCTTTGTGAATGCATTTTAGCCCTTAGCTGCACATTGTTAGTGAAACAAATTGTGCTAAAAGAGTTCTACTAGCTTTTTTTTTGGGAATGTGAGGATTTTCAATACCTTGGTCTCATGGATCTGGGGCCTTAGATAACTGGCATTGTAAACAAGTGATTGACAGATGGATGCGTATTTTCAACTCTTTTGAACTAAAGAATCTAGAATTGATTTATCTAGGATGGTATTTTGGCATAAGCTCCGTAAGATATTAAAGTTTGGGACTTTAGGATATGTAACATGAGTCTGGGATTCATCAGTGCTTATTTTGTTTGATAATACTTTTGTTTTATCCTCTCTAATTTTTCATAGTGTTTTGCAGCATGGGTCAAAACTCTTCTGCTACAGGTACATCAGAAACTAGCAAGCGGGATAAATATGCTTCAGTTACCTCACAAAATGCACCGTCAGACAAATATGACGAAGATTTTGATGATTTTGATCCACGAGGGACTTCAAGTGCCAGTAAGTAATTGTGATGAATCACCAGTTTTTTGTTATGCTGCAAAGAATGGACTATTTGTGTTGCTAACAAAAAAGGTGGAAAAGGACAGCTGCATATCACCTGACTTACATGCCACTTTTCTATTGAGTCTATGAAACCGAAATCTAAAAGCTGTTACAGAAATACTCCATTGAATCTGGAGGAAGCTGTAATGATGAAGGTGGATGCAATGATGCTGAAAAATGCTTCTGTTCCATATTCCCATAAACCTGGGATAAGAGAATAAAATACTTGAAAATTTAAGGATAGTGAAATCTGGGTGAAATAGCTATTATTTTCTAGGCTATGGTCAATAGTTCGGAATGATGCAGGACTTACAAGCACACATGCGTGCACATACCTTAAAACTTCCAGAATTGAACATAGTCAACAAAACCTAATACAAGTAAGGCGTGGTAGCATTAATGTGTGTATCAGTGTAGGTATTTGTGCTCACATTTTGGCACCTGGATCCGTATCTCTATGATGCTGAATTTTTTGTATCCCTTAGGGTTTCCCTGTGCGATGCTAAGTTTTTATATTAAAATGGGCCAAAAGTTCCATTCTAATGGCAAGTTTTTGCATGAACTGCTATAGACACAGGCTAAAAACATACCAATGATCGAGAGTTCAGTTTGTTCCAAAACCAAATTTGAACACCTTTTTTCATTCAATAAGATCTGGAGCCGAGTCGAGTTCCGCTTGAACTGACTCGATCAGCTAAAAATCCCTTACACGTGTAAAATCAAAGTACTAGAGCTCAACTTATATTCGGCTTGTTTAAAGCTTGTTCAAGCTTCACTTAATAATTGAACCAGTCTCAAACACAATCTCAAATGAGATTAGAAAGTGAAAAAAGTTTAACATTAGCTTGTTCGACTCTATTCAATTCATCTGCAACCCCTATATGGACCCTGTTTTCCCCTAATGCAGTTGCCTGTTAGACTTATCAGCTGAAAATATAGACACCATTTTTTGTATGGATGGTTTGGAACTATTATTTGCAAATTGTCTTTGCTGTTGAACAGAACCTTCTTCTGGAACTCCCCAAGTGGATCTTTTTGGGCAAGATTTTGTTGGTGATCTCTTGGACGTACCAGTAGGTGTTCCAACAGATAAGTCGACTTCCTTAGACAATGATCCATCAGAGGTTGATTTATTTGCTGATGCTACTTTTGTATCAGCAACTCCCCTGCCAGCAGGAGGGAAACTTCCTGAGCCTCAGGTAAGGCTTCCACCAGCAAGTTAAAAAAGATTAAGGCACCTTCATAATTGCTGTGAGCCGACATAATTATCACATACCTTTTTTCCAGTTGACACGATTCTCTAACTCTGACTCTCTCTCTCTGTCTGTGTGTGTGTGTGTGTGCTTATGTGTGTAAGTGTGTATATGTATGCATTCATACGCTTATGTGCTGGGGATTTGTTGGCAATGGGTGGGTCTCGTGAATGTAACTTGTGTAGGGACTAGGTAGTCGCTGTCTTTTGTAATTGGCTTACTAGATATCGATCTCAAATTGATCCTTCATTGAGGATATCAGAGTTGTGAAAGATTGTTAGTTTTCTTTTTCTGTTTCCTCTCTTAGGGCCCTAAACCCTTCTTCTTCTTAAACTCCCCCTCCTCCTCTCTCTCTCTCTCTCTCTCTCTCTCTCTCTCTCTCTCTCTCTCTCTCTCTCTCTCTCTCTCTCTCTCTCTCTCTCTCTCAGATTTATGGGTGTAGTCTTGTGCATACCTTATTTTGTTCTTGTAGTTGTAACTAGATCATGACATCCTAAGGTTAAAGGAAGCATCATATTTTGTGTAGAATGGAATGAGCGTTTCTTAGTAATTAGAGTTGAAGTCATCTTATGGAGCTGGGAACATTGTGTAAAAGTGAAACATTCTTTAAACTAGAGAGACATGCACTTAGGGGTCAGATTTAAAAATTGAAAGTGGAAGCTTCCCAAATGGTCTATTCACAACCCCAGTAGCATTGGTAGAGGAAAGGGATTTAGTGCTCTTAAACTCTAGGCGACGACATTTGGTTGGCCATATTGTTCTTGTTATTTTGGGTAATGAAGTATTTAATTATCTGTCGGGTACTTCATCATATTTATGGTACATCTCAACATAAGTAACGGAATATCATTTCATATTTTCTTATTTGGGAGTTTCTTCCCCCTCATTTTTTCTTTCTGGTTTGGAGGGTGGAAAAGGAGATTCTGTTGGTTGACATTATGTGTAAAACCGAATCTATTTCTGTACATATTTTAATTCTGGAAAATGCTAAGATCTTCACTCTATGCTAATCAACTATGTTTCTGCAGATCAATGTTGATCTATTTGCCTCTCAGCCTGCCCCTTCTCCTGCTGATTCTACGACAATGGACTTTTTTGCAGCACCTGATCCAGTTACCCATCTTGACAACAAAAATTCGAAACCTGATGCAACTATTAACGTTATCGATCCATTTGCTGATGTTCCACTCAACAATTTTGATGGGTCTGACCCTTTTGGTGCCTTTACTTCTCATACAGATCCTTTGTCAACAGTTTCTAACCAAAATTCCTCTAATGACACAAGCAATGGAAACATGAAGGGATCTTCAACTGAAACCAAGCCCTTACCAAAGGACGCATTTCAAGTCAAATCTGGAATATGGGCAGATTCTTTGAGCCGTGGATTAATCGACCTTAATATAACCGCACGTAAGTACTTCTCACTGACATCAAGCATTGTTAAGTTGAACAAAAGCTCTTGATAATGGTTTGATGTTCCAACTTTAGACTGAAACAAATGAGGTACATTAGGTTGAAGTTAAAAGTTTTCTTTTACCTCAATATCAAAGTCGTAGTTCATCTTAGCAGCTTTTGGGTGTAAATCCTGTAGGCTTGTAATTGGGCAAATATTATAAAGCAGGAAACTGAGGCCTATGTTTAGGCGAATAAGTTATAGCCTGCAATTTGGAATTGTGTTATCTACAAAGTTTGCATCACTAGAAAATAACAGAAAACTTATGCAGTAACTTATTTATTTTGCTCCATTTCTGGTCTGTTACGGCCGGTTTTAGTCAAATCACCTAAAGAAGAAGATGAGACCTGTGAAATCCTTCCCCAATTTCTTTGTATGTTAAAAAGTTTTGTCCATGTGATCTGAGTTTCCTCATAAGCAATCGGTAGGCGCTAGTTTTATTTTATTTTTAATTTTTGGCGATTATTGGCCGCCTACTCCCTATTTTCCAAATTGCCTCTGGCCGATTTTTTACAACACTGATAATAATATAATGAACCTAATTAATTGAAATTTGATTTTGGAACTAAAAAGTCCGATATTTATCTTTTGTTTTCTAGTTTTGGGAGATTAGTGTTGTGGTTTATGCTCATTTAATTTGTGTTGCAGCCAAGAAGGTTAACCTAGCAGATGTTGGCATAGTCGGTGGGTTGTCTGATGGATCAGAGAAAGACAAGGGATCTTTGCCTTCATTTTACATGGGTAGAGGTATGGGTGTTGGGTCTGGAGTTGCTAAATCTGGCTTCACTGCAACAACAACAACAACAACAAATGACGATTTCTTCTCAAGCCTAAGCAGTCCGCAATACCAATTTGGAAGCTTTCAGAAATGAATTATTATCTTCTCCTCAGCTGCTAATATTTGTTTGTTCAATTTCAGTAAGGATTTTGATTTTTGGAGCATGTGAAGTTGTATAAGAGAGCTGTATATTTGTGTCGATTTACCCCTTTTTTTTTTTAACTATTTGTTGCTCCGTGTGTTATTAAGGAAACATCTTGGAGAGGATGTTCCTGCATACGTTCATGTATTATCACTTCTAAAATTTGCAGTATATTTGATTTGCAAAGATAATATTGTTTTGGAAATCGGTCACATCTATCATGTAGGATAAATTTTGGAAATACCCCAACACGAAAAGGTTTTATGACAACAAAGCACCCTTTTATTTATTAGTATTGTTGTTTTATATGAGATGTATCAGTTGGCTCGTAATAAAAGGCAATAATAAACGTAAACGGATTTTAACAGTTCGATCAATAACGTTCACCTGCCTTAAAAACCATATTACGCGAAATGAGTTTTGTAAAGAGTTATAACCAGATGGAGATCCCAGATTCATGTCAATTGGTCTAATATTCGATACAGCAGCTTTTCAGTATACATCAAAGATGGAATTTTGATGGGGCATTTCCCACATGAAGCATAAGATCTGAATTATGGATCGTTTTATTTACACCAACAACTTCTAGTACATTTGCAGCATTCTACCCCTTAGCATGGCTGCTGCTTTCCTAACCTGCTTTACTGGGCCTATTATGAAGACCTGCACCACAGCCGCAAAAATTGTAAGTGTGCGAAAATTGGTTACTTTTAGGGTTAATTACCCGAGGTTTAGCTTAGATACAAAAATCCCTATTATCTTTCAAAAATATCCCATTGACATTTGTTTCAATTTCAACAAATTGCACCTCAGCGGTGTTTGTAGCACTTTAAGGAGTATTGTAATTTTGAAATATAACTGGAGTTTTTCATAATTAGGCTAAACGTCAGGGGTAGTTTTTGTAATTATCCGTTACTTTTATGGTAAAGAACTGTAAGACTACATGATCGCTTGAAAAAATAACAATAAGACTGTAAACATACAAACTAACAATGTTTTTATTCACTTGGTAAGTGAAAAAACTAACCTTGTCTGGGGGACCCTTATCGCCTCCAAAAATATTTCAGCACTGCAAATATATTCGTCATACGGTAAGACAGGAAGAAATCGATCACAAGATCAAACAGAAGAAGCATTTATCTACATAGGAAAATTACAGATTGTTTTCTGCATGATGTTACAGTTTTCACCAATCATGTAAACTATATTGGCCTCCTCTTACAGTGCAAAAAATAATCATAAAAACTAAGTATCTAGAGTCGAAAGTTGTTTTTTCTGGAATTTGATCACTAATAAGTATCTAAAGTCAAAAACTCAATGATGTGAACGTGTATAGCTGTAATGTTTCTGGTTATGCCCTTTCACAAGAAAAACATAATCATAAAAATAAAAAATCAAATTACATCTTTTAACCCATTACTAAAACACTTACACATAAATCATTTTAAGTTGCATTTGTATCCAATAACAAATAGATTCTCATTCATAGTCGGGCAACTAACTTTCTATCAACAATTATTCTCTTACTACTAAAAATTAAACATCAACGTTAATGCATATAAAATAGAACAAAAAGAAGTAGACAATAAGGTAACATCAACAATTATTCTATTACACACTCATTGATATAAAAGTGACGAAAAAAAAAATTGAGTCTCACACGTAACAAATATACATGATTGTTCTTTTGTTTCATTCATGCTACATGCACACAAGGAAACACATGCAAGTGGATTCAAAAGTTGGTCCACATAAAGAGGGCCCATAAAGGCACAAGCATTACTTCGATAAGTGCAAGATGAGCATTTCATGAATAAAATGGATGCTATGATTTATGGTGATGGAATTATTAAAGTGACAAACTATAGCATGGGAGAATAGCATACCTGCATGATTCCTTTATGGACAAGATATTAGCTCCTCGTTTTCCAATAACACATCCCATTTTTCCTTTGGGGACATCAAGAACACACAGGGTTTCTTCCTCTGGAGCATTCTCATCAGCAATCAGATTGTCTGCAGGGATGAAACTATAGAATCAGCACACAAATGTAGCACCAAATGAGATATGCAAAACCACTGTGCAGTAATACGAAAAGGTGAAAGGTGAATTTATAATATGATAAGACCCTCCATCAAACAAATACAAATTATGAAGGCAAGAAAATCCATAATATTTTGACCTTAAATTAAAATTCACTTTTCAGAAATTTCAACCAAAGCTAACCTACCAACAACCGCTTGTTCCACTTGGTAGGTAACCTAACATCGCTACAACTAATACACTTTGATTAGTTAGATTTATATATTTTTGGGATAATTACGAAAACCCTCCTAATGTTTGGGCTAATTACAAAAAACCCAGAGACTTTTGAGAACTGCAAAAAAAACCTTGAGGTTTGATTCTGTCATACATTTTCTCCCTTCATATGCGAAAAACAATTGAAAACCCCCTGGTACTTATAGAAATATTACAGTCACCCCCTTAAATTTAAAACAAAAACAAACCCGAGGGGGCTTTTTATAATTTTAAAACATCCGTGGGCTTTTTTGAATTATCCCTATTTTTTTTATGATATCATTTGCCGGCAGCAAATCTATTACATCTTTTTACGAGGTTATCCTAAGCACTGAACATCAAACAACCAGCGATGCGTTGTGACACCATCTTCAGACACATAATAGTCTTCACGTATTATCTATAAATCACTTGCTTAGACCCACCACGTAACATTTTCCACATTTCCACTTCCGAGTTCCGACCTCACATGCTACAATTAATCTATTACAGGTAACATCGTGTAATATAGTGGTTTCATATTCTCATTTTTGCCATTTGCAATACTGATTCTACTTTTCTCAAGCAAAGGATGACATCCACTTAGTTCTGCTCCAATGCGTGCTTAATTTGCGCAGTTGTTAAAAAAAGCATACCTATGGAATCTGCCATAGCTCCAGCAAAATTCTGATATTACAATTGCTTTATGAAAACAGTACAAACCCAGTCATTTGTATTGTTCCAAAGTAGCTAGTTCTAAATAAACAGACTATGAAAATGACAAACACATTAGTGAACATATTCATTTTCTTTGGAATGCTCATGGTTACATGATAAAACTTGATAACGACGTGTATTCATTTAAGTGCTTGATTATGCACACACACACACATTTATATATATATATATATATAACTCTTAAAATATAAAGAAAATAAAATATTAGCATGGAGAATAGAATAAATACCTGGAACTGGAGGCAGTGCTGGCCAATCTGCAAAATCACTGTCATTGATGCAGAAACAACGGCAATAAAGTGCACCACGAACTGCAAGATACCACAAGGATCTCTCGTTTAACTTCTCCACCATCTTGTGATAAATGAACAAAAGAAAGCGAACATCGTCTGCAGCTGCACGGACCATTAGTTCGGACAATGGTCTATATGTCCAGAAGTTGGGATCCTGGGAACAAAAAAGAAATTATGAGGACTTCACCAAGCAGAAAAACAGCCAATATGGTAACTATTACAAAGGAGACTACAGTTGTTAGCAGATATTTCAGTGTAAAACCAACAGAACTTTAACTTATGTCATAATCTCTAACTGAGATTTTAAGCCGTTCTCAGCATGGTTGTAGACTAAAATATGCACACATTTCCTTGTAAAACCTGAATGAACCATAGAAGGGGCTCAGATCTAACACACCTACTGTTTTGCAGAATTACCACATGTGTAATGGAAACAAAAAGGGAATTGCATTAGGGATGTACAGACACATAGCTCTGAACACATGAATAATAATTATACCACATGGCAGAAGTTATTGAATTTCATAAATACTGAAGTATTGTAATGCAGCTCAAAGTTAAGAAAAAACAGGAAACTGCCATAAGCATTCTATAATTGAAGTTAAAAAGCTCAACATTTGCACCAGAGATGTAAAGAGACGTCAGCTGATATGCAAATTCTAGAACTTTAGAGGAAAGGGAGTTACTGCATCTGGGAAAATAATTTGCCAGAGGTAAAGTCACTTTATAATTTATAGCCATGGATTTCTAAATAAACTTCTGGAAATTACTAATTTAATTATTAATCCACATACGTCACTGATGGACAGAAATAACAATAAAATGAACCATAAAACTTTACTAAAAAGCACGAAAATAACATTTCTGAGGTTCCACTTAACTCAATCAACCTGAATCGCATAAAGCACAACCACAGACATAAGAAGAAATCAAAACTAACCTGCCTCAAGAGAACACGAACTTCTTCCTTTTCAACATATGAAATGCCTGTAAACAAAGCTTTCTAATGAAAACACAAGCATATGGAAGTTATTGACTAGAAATATACTACTTACAAGGATTTTCCTTACAAAAGAGCATCAACAAATAGCTTGGACTATACATTGGACAAAGAATGAGCCAATAGTGCCTAAATACAGCATACACAAATACACAAAGCTATGCATAATTATGTTTAAAGATACGTCTAAACAAGTTGAAGCCTAATATAGTTTCAGCAAAAGAATACACTTTTTAAAACAACTTAAACTAAATCTATCTTTTTGCATATTTAAATAAGACAAAATCTAAAGCCTGTCAGACGGCATATCAGCCCATTTAATATTATAATTGCATTAGCATTTGTAGTTTAATGGCTGCCTAAATAAATAAATGGAAGCCCAGAAAAATTGAAAAGGGTAAAGGCTAATTTACTGATGGATTTGCCTTCTAATTTTATGTAAGCTAATATGTATTTTTGTTTCCTTTGTATGAATTTATGCATTTTCATAAACATAATGTGATATAAAAGTTCAAAAGAGGATACAATTATCATAATACAGTTGCTTTAAAACTGTAGCTCAAGCTCAGCCCCTCATTCCTACATCCATTCACCCATGATAGGGATATTCACCTATCAAATACTGACCAAAAATTCAACAGTTGCCCCAAAGTGTTCCAGTTCAAAACTAAATTAAGAATAATAGGCAAAACAAACAAATTACCACCAAATCGTGGGTCAGCAAGCAGGCCAACAAATGATATGTAGTCATCTGGCACTCTTTTCTGTCCTTCTTGCTCATTAATCAGAGAATAAGCAATCTGCTTGCGGACATTATGAAACAAAGTGGCATGTTAATTGCAATTTAACGGTCAAAGGAGAGAGAAATTTTATTCTCAAATCCACAAGTTAATGAAGGCAAGGGGAGAAAGCGCAATAGTGGCAATGGTACACCAGCTCTCTGCAACAAAATTCTCCCCAGAGAATAGTTCTCTCCCCACGCAAGCATGCACGCACACACAAAGACCCATCACGAAGGTGTAAAGAGATGTTGACTTCGAGAACTCATGAAGTCAACATGTCGAATCAAGGGTTAGAAACTCATGCAATCACCAAAAAGTTTAAGTGAAAAAAGACACCAGGAGTTGCTGGCACAAAATAAGCCCTCAACTCTTCAGGTAAATTCTCTTACCCACCAAGCTAAGATGACTATTTACATTACTAACCACATAGTATGCTAAGAACAGGCATTTTTTTTCCAATGCATAGGAAATTCATGTACATTTGCTGTTAACAAATGATACAACTATAATAAAAATAAATCAATCTAAGCGAAAATAATCTCTAATCAACTTTAATTAACCATTATACTGACATCAGCTGCCAAAATAAATACAAACCTGGGTGTCCACGACATTATGTAACTTAATGCCGAACTGAAAGTATAATGCCTGCAACATATAAACAGACATGAGAAATAAATTATGAAAGATTAGAGATATGGAGGATGGGGAGAGAACAATCAGCAAGAGACCTCACTATCTCTTTTGCAGTCATGAATAACTTTGGTGATGTAACTAGACTCAAGTGCTGGCTTACAGGCTTGCACAAGTGTCTCTCCACCCTCAATGGCATCAACCAGATATATAGCATCTGGAAAGGCAAGCTGCACAAAAACTACCATCAGTCAAAAATAGATAAACTTCACTTGATTTCATGAACTTCGCGTGCTAAATAGCAAAAGGAAAAAGCTTCTCTCCAGCAGCAGTATTATTTAGATGAATATTGTGCTTGGCATTTGGGTGAGCATCATAACTATACTTTACCACAAACTAGCTTTTACGAAAAATGAAATTCGGTTTTTGGTTAAAGAGAAGATTAATCAGTCAAACAGTCACACCGCAACTATTTACAAACAAAATGCGAATTGGCATTGATTTCAGTCTATGACACTCAAATTTTCCTAGGTAGAAAATACAGATTAGGAAAACAAAAGCTGCATTAATTGATCATATATTAAAAACCTTCTTCCTTTTTTTGTTTTCAAATTCTTACTATTAATTAACAGAGGCAACCAGGAAAAGAATCAAAAAAGAAGAAAACTACTGTGCATGATTAGAAAAGTATCACGACTAGCTAAGTGGACATCGGTCTAATGATAATGAGTTCATGCAATGTCTCTTAAACATATAGATTCTAGTTCAATTCACTACGGTGTCACAAAAAAAATGTGCAATTAATATTGAAATTGAGTATCTCTAGAAATTCAGACAATAGTCTATTTCTTCCCCCAACATATAAACAGTATGCTGTTACCAAAAAGAAAAAATGACCTGCATAATACAAAGAGTCCCTTGACGACAGAGATCAACCCCCTCACAATCAAAGCCAATGACCAGTTGCCTCTCACTTGAAGGCTGCAGGAATTCTGCAGGAAGTTGAGATGCATGGGTGACAACATGGATAGGAACTGTAGACAAACATGCTTCATTCTCAGATGGTTTGTCACCTGCAAAAATTAGAGTACAGAGACCTTCAATAAGCCAGGTGATTAGGAGGTTCTAGCTCTTAAAGATTACTTCACTAAATGCAGCATATGATGCAATTCTAAAGCAATATCTCCTCAAAGTTTTGCCTGCTACCAATTAAAACTAAGTGAATGCATTTTTATAACACTGTTTTAATGCATTTAAAAGGCACATTTTAGCATTTATGTATCATGTATAAAACATGAGCCAACCTGCGAAAGGCTTGGCTCTGTGTTCACATAAGAATCTAGAAAACGATGTTGATTAGTCATTTCTAACATTTTTATTAGTACAATTTAGAGCTCAGAAGTGCTGAGGAATGATCTGTCCGCCAAATGATCTCAAACAACCATGATTATGTGCTCTGAAAGTCAAGAAAGAAGCACATCAAAAGACTAACCAAAACCGAAATAATTCCTCCTTTCTGTACCAATACAAATTTCTCCATATCAAATAACCACATGAGGAGATGTATCACTAACCTATATACACATTTGGTGTTTGCAGTTTATTGAGAATCCATATTTAACGAATCCAATTACTTTAAATTTCAAGTTGCCAGTATGAAAGCATAACTGTCCACTCTGTATGAATAGAAATGTTTGCATACACGGATGTAAATCCACAAAACCTAAAAATTTCTGTCTCCATTGACAATTAACCCAGAAATCCACAAAATCACCTCCTACTAACAACAACACTGCCGTGATTACAAAACAAAGGAAAAAGCACAAGAAAAAAGCGCCAAATGAGCTGCTTCATCAAAATGTAATTCCCCGTAGAACATTAGTTTTCTATCTCACCGTCAAACAGAATGCCGATGATTTCAAAAATCAAATCCAACAAACAAATTCACAGAACTTCAACAATTATTATCCGTTATCAATTCCAAAAAAAAAATCAGTTAACTAATTAGATTAAAGCACTTATTCTAACACGTGAATTACAATCGATTAAATTAATGCAACTGCAAATTAAATTTAACTTGTGAGCATCAATTCAAAAAAAATCAAAGAGATATATATCTATTAATTAAGAAATAGAAGGAAATTACCAGGGTCCGGAGGCAGAGGAATGTGGGTCTTATGAGGGGACGCCATGTCAGAGTTGGAAAATTCCCTCTGGATTTCAGCGTCAATTTAAATAAATACAGAACGCCTGGATCGCCTCCGGTTCGTTTTCGTCCAGTTCTATACAGTCCTTATAGAACATTAACCGCAAGGACTGCGATTTTGGTGCTGTGGTTTGTCTATTCAGAAAATCTACTCCTGATTACGACTTATACATATATAATAATAGGGATAATTACAAAAACCGCATGAGGTTTGAGCTAATTATGGAAAAACCAAAAATATTTTAAAATTACTAAAAGCCCTTGATGTGTGATTATGTTTTAAATTTAAGGAGGAATAGTAATATTTCTAGAATTATTAAGGGGGTTTTGAAATATTTTTCGATTATAAAGAGAGAAAATGTGAGACGGAATCAAACATCAAGGGATTTTTGCAATCTTCAAAAATCTCTCGGATTCTTTTATAATTAATCCGAACCTTATGATCTTTTGGTAATTGTCCCTATATATATATATATATATATATATATATATATATATATAGGATTTAGTTCAAATGAAACCACCCTCCCTAGGTGAGACAGTGTGGACTCATCTTATCCATTGATCTTAAAAAATGAAAGGATGTGATTAATTCAGTTTTTCTAATTATTTCCTAATTTTCGCTGATTTTAAGGGTAAGATTGTAATTTTGTAATTCAAATTAGTGGTCGGCCGGATTTTATGGGTTGAAATTGATCTCACTTAGGATTTTGTGGCGGATTTTAAGGAACCTATTTTTTTCCAAATATTTTTATTTTCAAAGATAGTTAGGGTTCTTTTCTTTGCATAATTAGACATCAAATAATGCGTATTTAGTTATTTTGTTGCCTTTGTTTTTTTTTTAAAACAAGACATAATTGAATATAACGTATTGCATATGTAATTATACTACACTTTGCATAAATAGGTTCAATATAATGTATATTTAGTATGAAAATGGGATGTTGCTTTTGGAAATTATAAAAATGGGATGTTACATAATGTCTGCATATTTAGTTATTCCACAATGCATAGATAGTTTTAGATAATACATAGTTAGTTGATTTTGTTGCATAGTTTATGACGTCTTGCATAGTTGGATATCTTGTACTACATATTAGTTTTTTTATGTTGCATAGATAGTTTTCGAGATAATGCATATTTAGTTGAGTTTTGTTGCATATTTAGTTTTCGAACTCATTGTTCGTTATTTTTACGTAATATTGCACCGATTTTTTTTTTTTGTTTTTTCTGTAATTTTGAGTTCTTCACAGTTTTCTTTATTTTCGTTAATGGAGGAATGAGAGAGAGAGAGAGAGAGACGTGAGATTGGGAAAATTGGGAGATGTATGAGAGAAAGAGATTTGATTCCATTTTTGTAACTAACTTGTTATGTTATTTTACTCTACTACCCTTATATTGATTAAATTAATCTTTTAATATATTTTTTATCCATTAAATCATACTCATTGATTAATAGTGGGGGATGGTTGAGATTAGTCCATTGTGTCTCACCTAGAGACGTGGTCTCACTTGATCCTCCTATATATATATATATATATATATATATATATATATATATATATATATATATATATATATCAGATTACTACGATCTATATCAGATTATCCTAAATGTAATAAATGAAGTTGAAATTTATATTTTGTGTTAGTCACGATTACTCTAATCCCCAAATAGATTTTTTTATTATGTGGACCAATAATTAGAACGTCACTTTTTTTCTTTTTCATCTAGATTATGTGTATAATCGATCAATAATATGCTTGTTAGATTATTGTAATGAGTAAAAGAGTTTTTTTTTTTTTTTAATTCGGATACAACAAGAAAATGTCCCTTTTTTTAGGGGATTGTATTATGCATTAAGTAATACCAACTGTTAGTTAATTAGTTAGTCTGTTAACAAGTTAGTTTTGTTGTTAATTAGTTTCATGATTAGTTAGAGTTCCAGCTAATTATTGTTCAGCTTATTCATACGTGTACAAAAACAAAAGGATATCATCATGTACATATTATTCATTGCTTTTATGATGCAATTTTCAGTCTCTCAACTCCTTAGTGTTAATATGGTATCAGCTGATTTCTTTCTCCCTTCCACAAAATATCATCCACGCACCATTTCTTGCTTCGGGTATTTGGCGTGGATGGGGAGTCCCGTTCGAGAAATGGGGAATTAGGTTCTCCAATTTGCATTTATCAATTAAGAAAATATGTAAAATAAATTACTTGAAATAACCAATAACTAAAATAAATGCATATAAGTTAACATAAATACCTAACTTGTAAAAGAAATAGTGGGAACACGTAAAATTTTAACGACTTAAGAGTTTAGTTGAATATTAATGAAATAAAACATTATAAGTAGAATTATTATTAATAATGGATATATATATATAGTTAGGATATATATATATATAGTTAGGATCAAATGTGGCGGGAGACTTTGTGTGGTAGTGTGGATTAATTCAATCCATCCACACCTTTTATTCAATGGTCCAGATTGCTATTAAAAATAATTGGTTTATCAATTAATTAATAGGTGGAAATGACATTATAGTAACTGGCAAAATGCCATAAATCACGCCCCTACAATCAAGGGATTAATTAATATCACGCTTCCATAATTGAAATTAGGCATCATTTTAATAGTTGAACTCTACACCATTTAATAACTATCTGTACACCATTTTATATCTAACAGTGCATCATTGTATAACTAATTATACAACATTCAATCCCATGGATTTTTATGGGATTTTTTTTATTTTTACCATTGTTCCCGCTACGATTATTCCCGCTTTTCATCCAATTGTGGTTTACTCACAATGGTGTGCAATTAGTTATACAATGATGCACTTTTAGATATTGAATGGTGCACAGTTCAACTATTGAAATGGTGCATAACTGAATTATGAAAACATGATATTTATCACGTCCATGATTGTAGGGCGTCATTATGGGAAGGTGGTTACACCATTTTGTCTTTATAGAGTTTTTGTACAATTAGATATACAGTGATGCATTGTTAGATATAAAATGGTGCTCAGTTAAATTATTAAATGGGAAGATGATTACACAATTTTGTCTTTATAATTCCTTTAGATGATGTACAATTAGTTATACAACGATGCATTGTTAGATATAAAATGATGCACTATTAGATATATATATATATATATGTATAGGGATCGGATCAAATGAGACAAGGGTCTATGTGTTAGACAGTATAGACTAATCCCAACCATTTGTTTGTCAAAATGAATAGATGAGATTATCAAAATTTTAATTATTTAATTATTTATTTCTCTTCATTAAGGGTATTTTAGAACTTTTCATTATTCGGTGTTTTTCTTAGAAACGTGATTTGTCCATACGTGATTTAATGGATTTAATATCTTACATGAAATCTTTCGTTATTCAGGTTTATATTCCATGTGCATCAAATCGATTCTAGATATGCAACATGTTCCTTTTTACGTGTGCACCAAAATGGACATAATTATGCAGTAAGTTTTCCATTATATAAGTAATATATGTATTCTAAATGTAACGACCCGAATATTTATGCCTTCACAAGATTTTTAATATACCGTATTTTAAGCAGTCTATTAAAGTATTTCTATTTTAATTGTTTATTTTCACATTAAAATTCAAGTAAGCTAGAAAGTGCGCTATATTTACTAGACTGCTTAAAATATGGTGTATTAAATATCTTACTTCGTTTGAAAACTTTGCAGCGGAATAAATGCTAATAACTAAAATAATTGCTTGTCCAAAAACATTCATACTGGAAATAAAACGACATTCGACATTTATAAACTAAAAAGTCAAAACTTTGAAAATAAAAGAATTCCATTGACATGGGTTTCCCGAGTCACCGCGCCGGGCCATCTCCTTCCTATTCTTGCATTCTCATCTGAAAAATATTCAACATACGTGGAATGAACTAAAGGAGCTCAACAAGTAATCTCATGCATGGATGCATGCCTAATCCAATATCTTACATTTAACTTAAAAAGACTTTACGTTTTCTTGCTTAAAAATCTTCATTTCATTCTGAAAACTTTGTCTTTCGTTGCATAAAACATTCTTAGGACGCGAGCTCACTTGGTAACACATTGTTCTAATCGGGGTCGTGATGGGCTTGTTATTTGGAACCCGTGAACATTTTGCCCAAAGGCCCATTTCCATTGTTTTTGCCCGAAAGCCCATTTCCATTCGTTTTGCCCAAAGACCCTTTTCCTTGAATATTAACATTAGCATAAGCGGCATATGGTGAACGCGGTCCCGCGCCCATTTCCCACTCGGCTCAAAGATCACGCGAGAACAATGTGCACCCATTTCTTTTGAAAAATATTATACTTTATGACTTGACTTTACTTAATGTTTGGATGCTCATGAAATCTTTATGAACATACATTAACAATGATGCATGAACCTACGTGATGCAACATATCATTAAATACGGGAATTAACGAAAGTGTGCTTGAGAGCAAACCTCATTCAACTATTTAGGGAAAACCATTCATTCAATTAATTAAGGAAAACCATTCATTCAGTTAGTTAGAGAAAAACCCTACATTTAATTATTCAAATGTATCTAGGGAAAATCTATATATTCAGTTAGTTAAGGGAAAACCTTTCATTCAATTATTCAACATCTTGAGAGAAAAGTCATACATTCACTTAGTTAGGAGAAACCTTATATCTATTTCATTAAGGGAAAACTCTATATTCAATTATTCAAACCTATTTAGGGAAAAACTCTACATCTATTTAATTATGGGAAAGTCCTACATTAGTTAGAAAAACTATGTATCCAATTAGTTAGGAAAAAGTACATTTAGTGGTATCAGAGCCCAGGCTTTTCAAATTGGTTCTGTAGACTTTAAAACGATTTAATTTATGATAAATTTAAAGTCAACGAGTCATGGGTTTTGAGTCGCGCTTCGAGCATCTCCCCCCGCAACTCGTTAAGCCTTATATTTATTATCCTTACGAATTTATATGTTTATATCTCTATAAAATGTACCCTTATGTGAATGTGTTTGAGATATTGTTGATTATTTGATACACCCATAATGTGTTTTGTGTTTTGTTATTGATTTAATTGTGTATTTAATTGTGCCTTTAATGATTTTGATCTATCGAATGTGATAGTTGTTTTCACGCTTTAGCATAGTATATTTTTTATATTTAACAAGTTTCGAGGATGAAACTTTTATAAGGTGGGGAGAATGTAACGACCCAAATTTTTATGCCTTCACAAGATTTTTAATATACCGTATTTTAAGCGAGTCTATTAAAGTATTTCTATTTTAATTGTTTATTTTCACATTAAAATTCAAGTAAGCTAGAAAGGGCGCTACACTAAATATGCAATTTATTCAAACCAAGTATGCATCATATCGAGCATCATTCAATAACTAACTATGCATTGTCTTTCTGATTATATATGCATCAAACAACAAATAATTATACATCAAACAATAACTAAGCGTGTATTGTCTTATAATTATATATGCATCAAATAATAATTAACTATGTGTTATCATAACCATATATGCATCAAACAACAATTAACTTAGTATCATCTCATTACTATTTATGCACGGATAAAATATGAATATATAGTATATTATAACCATGTATGCATTAAACAACAACTAAGCATGTAAAAGGCATATTTATTCTAAATATGCACTAGAGTCATAGTAATTATGTTTTGTATTAATTGTGAACTTATGAGAGAGAGAGAGAGAGAGAGAGTTCATTTTTATCTTTGTATTTAATGGTAAAGATGTTAAATTTTATTGTGAGTTTGATGTTACTCTTTTTGTGATTAAATTAAATATTTAATCTCATTTTATTCATTCTAATCTCGGCCCATCAATTATCTAATAGAGCGGTTGTGATTAATCCTTACGGTCTCACGGTAAGAGGATTTTATATATATATATATATATATATATATATATTCGGGAAATGAAGATGGAGAATCCTTATTTTATCTAAACTGTTATGGGGACGGGACCGTGGATATAAATACCTTCTCAATCTCATCCTCGATGCTCCGACCAAATTATCTCCGCTTCTCTCTCCGACCGAACTCCGCCGAACTTCGCCCAACTACTTGCAAAAAGAGGGGCAAAGGGTTGCTCGAGCGTACTCTCTCGACGCTCAAGTTAGAAGATATTGAGGCGAATTGAATAAGAGAAAGTATATATCAGTAAGAGCACGTAAAGTATGCAATGTAGTCCATACTTGATAAATGGGTAGTTATAAGAGATTTAGCTAGGGTTTCCGGGAATCACGTAAACGGTTACGGGAATCTCAAGGGTATATGTCAGAGTTTGTTACCAAATCTTATCCTATTAAAATATCAATCCTGAGCTAATGACCGAACCGAGCTCATAGCCTACGGTAAAGCCGAGCTCAATTGAGAAAGCCTTACCGAGGTTAATCAGGAAAACCAGCTCGGTAAATCTAATTGTGGGTACCTTGTATCAAGTTCATAAGCTCGGGAGTATCCATCAAAGACAAGTTCGGCTTATTTTATGCCGAATCATCCGGTTCTAGAGAAGTGGGGAATCCCATCCCCAAATCTATCTCTCGAATTACAGGGGATTCTCCATCCTATTTTATTCGGGTACCAACTAGGATGGTTCCCCTTGAGAATTTTGCTCCATATGGACCAGGATCAAGCTTCCTCGTCTCTTTCATTGCGACGCTCAATGGTTATTCTGCCAGTGATGATCCTTCTCGTCCCTATTTTCTACACCACTCTGATAGTCCTTGTCTTGTCCTTGTTTCCTAATGCTTAACTAGTGAGAATTATGCTTCACGAAGCGGAGATCAATAGTCGTTATCGTGTCAGCTTTGAAAAACAAGCTCGGTTTCATAGATAGTAACATTTTCGCCCTTCCCGATTCGATCCATTTCTTCTTAATTCCTGGATTCGTAACAACAATACCGTCATCTCTTGGATCCTCAATTCGGTTTCCAAAGAAACTTGGTGCAATCAAATGACAATTTGGAACAAGGACGCCAGCACTACACGCAAAGGATGTGTGTTGTACTATATGTACAATCAATGTTGATTTGCCTCCAATCTATCAACAAACAAACTTGAGTTCGATACTATAAATAAGAGGAGAATTCTCTATAGAACAACACAAGTCTACACATGAAGCAATATAATCTTATCAAACAATTACTCTGCGAGAAGTTCTTTTGAGTTGAAACCTTGAAACATTCATGTTGAGAAGATTCAAGTGATTATTCAATCATTTCAAGGCGTGGATTGTAGTAACTATGTTGAAAAGACTTGGTGAAGAAGACCATTGGTTATAGTAGCCAAGTTGAGAAGACCTGGTGAAAAAATCGTTGAAGGTTTATTCAAATTGAGGAGCGTAAAGAAGGCCAAGCATTATTGTGAGAAGCGTAGTGTGCAATCTGCTTAGTAGGGTTGAACAAGTGTTAACAAAAACAACAAATATAATTATGAGAAATGAATTCATTAATTGAAATGAGAGAGAGTTGTTGGTACATATAGAGGAATGGAAAGGTTGTTACAAATGACGATTTACTGTGATAACTAACCAATCGAATCATTATGAGGATATTTTTATATCATAATACACCCCCAACAATCTAGTCTAAGTAATCCTCTAATGCAAGTGTGTAGCGAGATGAGCCCAAAGGAAGTTTGTGACAAAGCATTTGAAATGCGGAAGAGGACAAAGGCTTTGTAAGCAGATCGGTAGTTGTTCTCGAAGAGATGAATCTAATATCAATATCCTTGTTCAACACTTTCTCTCCGACAAAATGAACATCAATTTCTATGTGCTTGGTTCTAGCATGAAACACCGGATTAGAAGCCATTGCAACAAAGACTCATGTTGTCACACCAAAGAATAGATGACCTTTCGGTTGTTACCCGTATCTCCTTAAGTAAAGACCTCGGACCAAACAATATCGGTTGTGGTATCGGCAAGTGATCTATATTCTTTTTCGCACTACTTCTAGACCACAACACCTTGTTTCTTTGCATTCCACAAAGCAACAAATTACCACAAGAAGAATGCAATGGCCCCTTGTAGACTTTCTATCATCTATCTTTGCTAGCCGAGTTAGCATCGAGAGAATGCTTCAAGTATCATTCTTTTTTTGGAGTGAAAACAACACCCGAGGACTTTGTGCCTGCGCAGATACCTAAGGAGATGCTTGCGGCGATCAATGATTTTGATGGGTTGTTGAAGAAATTGGCTTAGTTTGTTTGTAAAAGGCTATATCAGGCCTTGTAATTGTGAGGTATTGCGAGTGCCAATAACACTTACGTATAGAGATGGTGATCAAATAATTTGATGTCTTCCACAGACAAATTTTGGCGATCTTGATGGGAGTAAGAGAAACTTGCGATTCACCATATTTGTATGCAGTAACAAATCATTAACATACATGGTCTGACTTAAGACCAACCCTGCTGCTGTTCTATGAGCTTCCAGCCCCAAGAAGTAATTAACCTCCCCAAGAGTTTTAAGAGCAAATTGCTTATTAACCTCTGCAATCTGAGTAGAATCACTACCAGTGATGAGAATATCATCCACATAAATGAGAATGAATAATTGGACTCCAGCCGTGTATGTTTGAAGAACAAGGATGTATCTGGCTGATTGTATGAACCCAAGAGAAGACAAGAAACCTGTAAGCTTGAGAAACCAAGCACGAGGTGCTTGCTTAAGACCATACAATGCCTTGTGTAGTTTACACACATGAGTTGGATGAGTGCTGTCAATAAAACCTTCAGGTTGAGACATATAGACAGTCTCTTTTAAATCCCCATTCAAGAATGCATTGTTGACATCTATTTGTTGGATGCTCCACTTTGATAAGTCACCCAATGTAAATATCAACCTAATAGTGCATGGCTTCACAACAGATGAAAGTCTCAACAAAATCAACCTACGGTTTGCTCAAAACCTGCGGCAGCAAAGCTTGGCTTTGAACTTATCCACTTTGAACCATCCGCTTTGTATTTAACCACGAAAACCCACTTATTACTCACAACATGCATATCGGGGTTGTAAGCAACCAAACTCAAGTGTTTTTAGCCATGAGAGTATCAAACTCGGCTGCATTGCACCCTTCCATCTAGGATCCTTTAAAAGCTTGGCAAAAGTGCATGGTTCAACTTCAAAGGAGATGAGGAAATAGCGAGAAAAGATCTTTGGTTTACTAATACCATTTTGGACCTAGTAACCATAGGATGAAGTGCGAGAAGAGGACGGGGATTAGATATAGAAGGAGCTGGTATAGGGTGAGTGGGATAGAAACAATAGGAGGAGAGATAGGAAGGAGCTCAACAGTGAGTTGAATACCGAGGAGGAGAGGAAGAGGGAGAGGGAATAGATGGAGAGTTTGAGTGTAAAGGAGAAGAAAGAGTTGAAGAAGGAAAGGTGGAGGGCATAGGAAGAACATGAAGAAAAGAGGGATGAGAAAGAGGAATGAAGGATGAGACTTGGAAGGAAACATGGAGAGATAAGGGAATTATGTTTCATTGAAATCAACAAAGTGCATGCAATGTAGATTACGCGGCAGCTATTTGAGACACTTATAACTGTTCACTTGGTTTTATACCATTGATTTGGGCTTCCAAGACTTGAGTTTTGTGTTGTTTTTGAGTATTTTGAGTCATTTGAGTAGCCAAGACATGTTGAGAGCCAATTATATTGAGTTTATAGTCATAGTAATGAATCGTGTATCAAAAGAAGTACAAACGAACAAACAAAGAGAGATTGATTTGAAGAAACGTCCAAACGCGTCTGAAATTTCCATCACTGGCAGCGTTTCGTATTTTGGCCATAACTCTCTCTACAAAATTGATATTGAGATGATTCAAGTGGCTATGGAAAGCTAAGAGATAGAGCTACAACTTTGAAGAAGGGCTCAAAAGCAAATTCCAACATTTGGTGGGTGAAAAACTCGGGCGGGCGCTGCAGCGCCCGTCCACGGGCGCTGCAGCGCCCAAGACAGCAAATTCACTCCAGAATTCACGTCCCGGGCGCCGCAGCGCCCATCCCGGGCGCCGCAGCGCCCCGGGGCGGAAATTACTATGTTTCTCCACCTTTTTCTTGAACTTTTGAGGGTTATAAATAGATAAATGGGGAGGCTTGATCTAGGGTATGAAGGAAAGGGTGGGAATACACCCAAGAACACAAGGAACACATCAATTTCATCAAGGAAAAATCAAGGGAAGAATCGGGTCGAATCGGAGCTTGAGGATTGAAGATTAATCGAGAGATTATCCATTTCCTAAGTTTTCTCATTCTTTGTGCTTTAATCTTTCATTTTAGCTTCTTATGAAGATGAACAATTTGTCATGAGTTGTTTATTTATAATGGGTAGCTAAATTTCTTGTGATTTCCGGGTTTTGGAAGTAGATTAATTGAACTCTTGTTGATTGTTTTAATCTTAATTGAAGTTATTGTCTTGAAGCCTATTTGAGTACTTTGTTCTTATTCTTGTTTTATCATTTGGCCAATGATTTAACATGTTTGATATATTGATTCATAATTCGAGAGATGAGTTTCAATATTAGATCTTGAGTACTTGACATGAATATTTGCATAATCGAGAGGTTTGTGAATATTTGTGAGGATATTTGATCTTTTGTGCATTTGGGAGTTGTGTATCTTATGTTGAGTAGAGATACTAGCATAGATATTTCAATCTACACTTTATATACATCTCGAGATGGAGGATAAAATACCGATGTGATCGTCTTATAGGTGTATTGATAATAACTTTGGCTTTGATTAAATCGTAAAACAAGAGGAATATTAATTGAAACCATAACCAGGAATCCATTTCATTTCCTTGATAATTCCACTATTATTTTCATCTTGTGTTTTTGTGGTTATTCTTGTCTTTTCTTCCACAACAATCATTCAATTTTAATCGTCTAAATAAAAATAAGGCTATCTTAGTTCGATACTTAGCGCATTAATTTATTAGTCTCGTGGATACGACCTTGCTTACCCTATTCTATAAACTACACGTACACTTGCGGTGAAGCTAAAAAAATAAAGCGAACAATAACCTTTATGAGTTGGGTAACCAAGAAATAAACATTTCTCGAGGACCTAAACCGAAACTTATTATTGTTGTAAGGTCTAAAATAGGGATAGCATTATGACAAAAACTTTTAGAAAGGAGTAACTGGATTAAGACCAAACAACTTTTGTGAGGGAAAGTGGAATCGAAGAGTCTGCGGCCCGAGGGAGTTTGTTTATTATAAACACAAGTGAGAATAAAAGGCATCCCACCAAAACTTTAGGGGCATATGAGCTTGAGCAAGTAAAGAGAGTCCCATTTCAACAATATGCAAGTGTTTTCTTTGACTTTGCCATTTTGTTGATGCATATGAGGGCAAGGATGTCTAAATTGAATACCTAACTGAGCAAGAAAGGAGTTAAAGATCTATATTTACCACCCCAATCGGTTTGAAGACATTTTATTTTGGATTTAAATTGCCTCTCTATAAAAGAATTGAAATTAAGGAATGTAGAGTAGGCTTGATTTGAGCTTTAATGGGAAGATCTACGTATATACGGTGAAATCATCCACAAAGTGGATGTAGTATTTATAACCATCGATAGAAGGGACATGGGAGGGCCCCGGACATCGAGAATGTACAAGTTGAAAAGCACCGAGTGGTTTTTGTAGTGTGAATGAAAAGTCATATTGTGAAGTTTACCAAGTCTACATGCTTCACAAAAATTCGAGAGAGGATATAGGTGATTTAACATTTGGCTATGTAAAACATGAGACAACACATGGTTGAACAAGGGTGACCAAGCTTATTATGCCAAACATTAACATCATTCTTACAAGAAATAGCAACCACGACTTATAGGAATAGCAATAGGTTCTTTGTTTGGTAAGAGAAAGCAATTACAAGAAGAAGAAGGTGAAGCGAGTTACAAACAGAGTTACAAGTGGTATTACGGGAAGATGAAAACCGATGAAATGACTTGAGTGACTTAAGATGAGTGAAATCAAGTTGATATAGCCCATCTTTAAGTACTCTGCGAGGAAGTGTCGCTTGTTGAAATTGTCCTTGACAAAACAACAATTGTGATGAAATTCAATTAGAACATTGTTGTCCTTGGTGAATTGAGAGATACTAAGAATGTTTTTGGTTATTTGAGGAACATATAGAATATTATTGAGAAGTAAGGACTTGGGTGATTATAGGTAGGAAACAAGGAAGAACCATTTGATATGATATTGTTCCTTTCATTTTGTAGGAATCGCACACACGGATCACACATGAGGCACTTGAGTTTCTTGGTTCCTGCTTGATTTTATGGTTTGTCGGACGGAAAGGAATAGTGTCAAGCATCGACACCTTCCTTTCTTGGCATCTCACATTATTTGGCGGTGGAGCGGTATCTCCGGATTCTTGTTTGGTCGGGCGTCACGAACCCGTCAGTTAGTGCGGATGCTTCCCTCTTGTTGGTTTTTTGCAGGGGAGTGCTCCACCGGGTTCCACGCTTGGTAGAGGATTGTGATTTGGCGAGCCCCTCGGTCTCCTCGGATCAAGGCCGAACACGGATGGTTCGTTTGATCGGGACACATTGATTCTTTGGCGGGGGGATTGATTCGAGATCATTGGGCGAGACTTATGTTGGCTTTTCATTGTTCTCTCTCAGGCGGTGTCAGCTTTCATGCCGAGCTTAGCGTTGGAGATGGGGCTGCGGCATGCCCGTCTTTTTCTCTTGATTTGGATCGAGTTGGACCCAGCGGCGGTGGTCACCACGATCGCTCCGGTGGCCTTGGTTCTTGGCGGAGTTCAAGACACCCCGATTCGCATTCGAACATGCGATAGACCTTGATGATTCGATTTCCCACATACACGAGAGGGAATCGACCACAGATCACCTTGCGAGTTGGGAGTTGTTGCCCTTGGCGATCACATTGTTGATGAGGGCACGGCGGCTCGCCACCTCTAGCGCTCATTCGGATGGACCGGTTGGGATATCCGAGCTTGATTTTCATAGATCTTTGGTTCTCCTTTTATTTTTAGATATCTCATTATGATAGTCTTTCTATATATCGTAGTGATAGGTTATTTGTTCTTTGATTTTCTCCGCGCTTTGACGGGCATGACGTGTATGACATTTTGATTATTTGATATACGGTAGGGGATCACGCCTCAATCCCCCACCCCAGGGGTGTTATTTTGCTTAAAAAAATCGTATGAGAGATATTTAAAGTTGAACCATTACCTACTGACCCGACACCAGGACGCTTGATAGTTGGATGAATTGAGTGAGGTTGTCCATGGATGTAGTGATATGATTTGTAGCACCACTATCAAAATACCAATGAGGATCGACCATAGAAGAAGAGTTTGCATCAAAGAATGTGTAGGCGAGGATTATCGGAAGAAACATCGGAAGCACCGATAAAATTTATATCAAATCTCTTGTAGCATTTGAGTGCGGTGTGATTTGGCTTTCCACACTGATTGACAAGTAGGTTTATTTGAATTCAGAGAAACCTCCTCTACCGGGATGGCCTCTATCTCTACCACGATGAAACCTACCACCTCATCCGAAACCACCGGGAAAAGAAGCTAGATGTGCGGAGGGAGACCGAGTAGAACCAGGATTAGGAGTTTGAAGTATGCCAGTGTTTGCAACAATTAAACCAGAGGAAACAGAACTTTGAATGCGCATCTCATGAGTTTGCAGCACAAATTGAGCCTCTTGTAAGGAAATGGAATCAGACCTGATTGTAAGGTTCACAACTACGGACTCATACTCAGATCCTAAACCACCAAGTATGTACAATACCAATTCATCATCATTAATAACATGACCAGCAGCAGATAAATCATCAGGAACATTTTTCATTTTGAGAATGTAATCATCAATGGAGAGATTCCCTTTCTTTAAAGTTTGAAGTAGAAAGCGAAGTTGTAGAACACGAGCTTTGAATGAGTAACAAACAAATTTTCTAGAACACTCCAAACCTCATGAGCGATGCGGCATCGATTTACATGCCCAAGCATTGACTCGGCTATAGAGGACAAACATCCAACTCATGAGAAAGCGATCACGGCGACACCATGTCAAAAACTCGGGATTGATATCGAGAATCGGAATCGTCTTGGATGAACAAGCTCCGATATATTGGTGGAGGAGTGATTTTCAAGCAAAAGTCTTCAAAACCATGAGCACGGATGTAGTGACAACTTGCATGCGCCAAAAATTATAATTGGTGCGATCAAGCCGAATAGAAAGAGGTGTGAAGTGAGGAATTGCGAGAGATAAAAGAGAGAGGAGAAGTCGTTGGAGAGAAAAAAAATCGGAGGGAAATGCTAGAGCCAATCGGAGAGGACGATCGGAGATGGTTACTAAATCGGAGGTAACTAGCTCTAGATACCATAACAGAAACAACAAATATAATTTAGAAATGAATTCATTAATTGAAATGAGAGAGAGTCTTTGGTACATATAGAGGAATGGAAAGGTTGTTACAAATGACGATTCTAAATGAGAACTAACCAATGAATCATTACGAGATATTTTTATATCATAATAAGTGTATTGTAACTTTGAGAATACTTAATATTATGCACTTACTAATACATTATAGATTGCTCTAATTTTTCTAGTCACGGACATTGGCGTAGCGAGGGGGGGCCAACAGGGCCCCTAGCCCCCTCTTTAAAAAAAAAAAAATTTTTACTAAGCAAAATTTTTTTTTAAAAATTTATATTAGTTAAAATTTATATGATTTTTCGTGGTTTTTCTATTCGCCCACCCTCTTTCGTGTATCGGCCCGGACTACTTATCTTGTCCTGGCTACGCCATTGGTCACGGATGCATATTACATTAATATGTATGGTGACTCATTATAATCGATAATCGGATGTTGGATTATTCTAATTTATAATCCAATTTGTTTGGTAGATTATTTGCATTAAAACACCAAATGAAGCAATCATTCCCAAATCAATTGACTATTTTACCACTACTAATTAGCAAATGTTATAAAAAGCGCTAGGCAAGCGGAGACTAGAGCCTAGCGCTAAGCGAACCCGGACGGGATTAGGCGGGCTTAGTCGGAAGAAAAAAAAAAAATCGTGGCGGACAAAGGGAGCCTAGCACCTAGCGAGAATTAATCGGGGCTAGGCGGAGATTTTTACAACGGATCTAGTTAGTTATCTTTAACAAAATCAAATTACACTATATTATTTTGATGCGTAATTGAATCATATGGTCAAGAGGTCACTAGATGACATACATCAATATGTATCTACAGAATTTGCAACTACGATCACATGAAGTTTAAGTTATAAAACATTACATGCACAAAAATGGCTGGAAAAAAGTTGAATCCCAAACAAGAATAAACTCATGTCCAAGAAGAGATCGTTCTCCACCTGCTCAAATTACACACAAAATAAAAGCTCACACCGAATCATACTGTTTTCTTTCTTCTTGTATCGACCGGAATATTCTCGCGGCAGACTCGGATGCAGATATACCGTTACGAGGCACGACCTTGATCACCCGAGTGGGGCCCTCAGGCTCAGGGCCTGACTCGGAGGAGGCACCAATAGCCGGAGACGTCGGGAAAAGAGGAAGCATGTTTTTCCCTTCCGTAGCTCTACTCGCTCGACTACTCGGGCGTTTCTCACTCGGGCTACTCGCCGTACTAGCTTGCACTTCAATATCCACATACACACACGAGTCCAAACGGGCCCCATTTTTTTGACTCGAGTTATCACCTTGAATGCCGAGATTGGGGTTCGTTTGTTCCATAGACGAACCTGAAAATGCGGTTGTATTCATAATCGGCATGCCGTAAGGGTTGAAATAGCCGTGTGGACCGAACGGAGGAAAAGAAGGGAAGTGATACTGTGGAGGTGGAGCATGAAATCCATAATGTGGATTTGGTCCAGGTGGACCACAGCCGCCACAGGATTGACCGACGAATCCCGGTCCGGGATAAGGCTTGTATACTAATCCTTCGGAAGGGGACATAACCGGAATTAGCCATTGGTGGCCTTGCGGTTGATTGAAACATGGGGATTTGATAGCATTATGGTCGTTCGCGGCCCGTTTTGGGATGAAGAAAGAGATGTTTTTCGACCGTGTTTTCTGCCGAGCCTTCTTTCTTGCGGGTTGGCTTTTCCAAGTCACTTTTTTGTTTGGAGACATTTGGAATCGCTTTAATCGCGTAATCCAATGGGAGTTTCTTCACCGGTAGAGGCTTTATAGGTTTGTCGAAATAAGCTGAGTCCTCCAGCAAAAGATGTGGTGACTCTGCAATTAATCTCTGGACCTGAATTTAAAAAACTATGTGAATATGCTTAAATACCAAATCTTAAACAAGAGCACAGTATGCATAATGCATATCAAATAAGGGTTTATTACAAAAAATATCCCATCTAAGTTTCAAAATTATAAAAAATACCCCTGGGGTTTATACCGTCTAACATTTTACCCCAGCCGTTAGCTGATCTAACGGAATTGCTAATGCCATCGAAAAATTGACCAGAAATCCCAAAATTGTCCCTGTCGTATTGTTCAAGGTTATAAGGACACAAATGTCCGTTGGCTATTAACAAAAGATTACCAAAAAAAAAAAAAAAACATGTCGACTATTATAACTCACAAAAACATTTAGTTTCAACATAAATTACAACATTTATCACGAATACGAAGCATCACTACACTTAGTAAACAAGGAAAATTGAAATTTGATTAAATAAAAAGAACCACAAGGATAACTAAAAATTATTTTAATTTTCCACAAATAACATAACATGGAAAATCCTTTCCAAAATCTTAAAAGAATCAATAATTCCACCCATCTGGTTTCCATAAACTACGAAAAAGGTTTCAAATTAGATCGGGTGATTTTGTCCAAATCCACTTGTTTTTTCTTCAATTCTTTTTTTTTGGAATCCCACCAAGGACATTATCGACTTTATACAAACTCCGTTAGATCACAGTCTCTCAAACCTCATGGGTACTTTTTGTAATTTTGAAACTCAGTTGAGTTTTATTTTCCCCAAACTTCAGGGTACTTTTATAATTACCCCTATCAATAAATCGCAGCCACTTAAGCTGAATAACTACCCTCACCTTTATCAGTCTATGCAACTCAAATACTTGAACTGCAAAAACTCTTTGTTGACTGCAAAGAAGAAAAAAATAATGTCAAAAGACAAGAAGCACCGCGTTTAAGAAGCTCGGTATAAATAACCAGTATATGGCATTGAAGACCACCAAGCACATTCAATATATAACATAACTCACCTCCAAAAGGATGAACCAAGAAGAACCGAAAGATAGCACAACAAAGATTAAACCAAAACATTTAAATGTCACTTCATAAAATTCCAAAACAACATATTTTAGATAGTGATAAAAACAAGAATGAAGTAAATGTAGAGCTAAAAACATGAAGATCACGTCGAAAGTGAAATGGAGCCAATTTTACGTGTGTTCACACGGTGATGCATAAGTAGCCATTTCCTGTTATGATGCGAGGCCAGCATTACATCTGCAATTAATTATCTAAGCTCCTCCAGCAGCATTAAAAAAAAAGATACATATTCCGGAAAAGAAGAAATGGATAAGAAAGAATAGGCCACGGCTATCGACTCACCTCGAATCAAACGTGTACACGTACCCTCACATGAACCCACCATGCTATAATGCGCTGCCCGTATACATGATAGTGGCTGAAGAAATTAATTTCCACACTTTGATGAATTATTAGAGATTTCTGCACCAGTAAACCCACCCACCGTTTAATCATGCATACATACAACACATCTACTCAAACTGCAGAAAACATCCTCGTACCTATAACTGGTGCAGATAGTCACTCTAATAATTAAACAATGATTAAAAGCAACAGAAATTAAATCTGGCAAGCTTCCAGACTGGGACCCGCAACATGTCTCAGTGTATAAAAACACCAACGTTACCCAACCGACTTACCCTTCTGAATTTGTGTTTCCGATGGATAATTTTTGAAATGTTAACACAATCCTCCAACACGGCCATTTTGAAAGCAGATGTGAGACGATTGCGTAAAGTTGTAAACCTTACCGAAAACATCGTAACCAGAGACATTATAGATTTAGTACCGATACCAACATATATTTATCTTTGGTATATTATATTAATTTGCAATCTAAGAGAAATAAAGCTTACATGGACCTTGGTTGGGCACTGATAAATGACAAGTAATCGAGCGAGTATTAAGAATCTCAAACTGCATTTACAGGCAAATGCTATGCATGAAAAAGTACAAAGTCATAGAAAAGCTCCTGGCCAGAGAGAATGAAAAGTGAAAACAATTAAATATAAAAATAAAAAACTACAAGGAGTATCATTTCCTAAAGATCTTCACTTTGCTTCGTCTAACTGCTTCCAGATCTTCATATATTTAAGCTATTATAAGTACAGCACTAATATGAAAGAGTTCATTGAAATTTTGATTACTTATAACTTCACGTGATTTAACAAAAGTTAATTTTCAACACTCCCAGCCACCTGCCACATCATTGTCAATCAGCTTTGTCAAAGTAAACAAATAATATCCTGTCGTCGCACGGAAACATTTCAAATTACATCCATATCCTCAAACAGGAAAAAAACCGAGACGCAACATAGTGAGCAAAGTAACTTACTTAACAATAGCTCTTCTGGCTTTCCAAAAATGTTTCTGGCCGATTACGCCAACAACATCATCAGGTGTCATATCCAGTTCAGACACAACATCCAAAATCGAAGTTTCAGAAACACAGTCCAAGTTTCCCATTTGCAACTGCCGACAAGACCCATCTTCACGGGATCCTGCATCATCACTAAGATCATGGACAATATTCTGATCAGACGGTAAAGCTTTTCTTGAATTAGACGAATATCTTTTCTCCACCTCTGGTCTTACACGATTTTCTGAATTTTCTCCGTTCTTGTTTTTGCCTTCTGTTTGAAATTTTAACGAATGATGGAAATAAGGTGGATTGGAGGCGAGTTTTTCCGAGTCCATGTTATTGCTATACGTATCGGAGTTTTTACTAGGTGTGGAGTGGATGAAAATAGGAACTCTATAGTCATCTTCGTCCAATTTCCTTTTATGCTGCTCTACTTGTGACAATGGAGTGGTCAAATCAGAATATTGGCTGTATTGCTTCTCGGACGGATGTCTAGGTGGTACCTGACGAGAGAAGAACAAACCACTTTCACTTCCACCACCCTGCAAGTACAATTTGATAGGATCGATCAGAACTAAAACGAGTTTACATAATGGGACTATCACGAATAATCTGCTTTCACGTAAGAAATTAGATTTTTGGTTGTCCCATCTACAAACTCGGAATTTTTTCAAGCCAATGTTTTTTAGATAACCACGGTGTATACCACCACAAACTAACAAAATTCTTCAAATACCAAGTAATGTTTTACGCATTTTGTAAGTCAACTTCAGGATTGATAATTTGAAGCTAAGGATTTCAAATCCATAATAATAAATCCATTATGCTTGTTTGGATGATCTCTTCATACAATAGATTTTAAAATCCATAAGCTCCTATTTTAAGTTATTTTTTCAGTCATTTTTGGTGAATTTCAAAATACATCTTATCCGGAGTCATTTGAAATCGTTCCCTCAAATCAAATCCTTACAGGACTATCATACAAATCCTTTCTCCAAACAACGACTCGGAAAATAGCTCAAAATAGGAGTTAAGGATTGAACGATGATTTGTAGAAACCACGAGCTTGTAGCTCAAGTGGTGTCGTTCACCCTTTGTAAGGATATTGACCATGGTTAGAACCTTGTATCTTTGATTCTTTGGAATTTATCCCCTCCCCTCCAACCACTACTCCTAACTTATTAAAAACGATGATTTGTAGAAAAGATTTCAAATAACTCCATATAGGATGAATTTGAAATCCAACACAATGACTCAAAAAGTAGCTCAAAACATGAGTTAAGGACTTGAAATCCATTGAATTATGAGACAATTCAAATAAGCTCAACCGGTTTGTTACTATGGATTTGAAATCGTTAAACTTCAGAACCCTTTCATCCAAATGCAAGAATCTGAACTTCTTCCATTTGAGAATAATAATATAAGCAATCCCGACCAGCCAAGAGATGGAATAAATGCTGCCAATCAACAATCTTGGAACTACAATCGAACTTACCAGACACTTACCAAGATAGGGGCACCGAATAATGAAACTTATTACAAAAAAAAAAAACTCAAGAAACAGAAATCATAAGCAAAACCCAAAATTCACCTGGCTCGAATGATTGCCAGACATATCGTTCGGGTTACAGGGTAGACTGAATCTCTGAGAAGGGATGCTCAGTTGCTCATAAAGAGCCATTTTGTTTCTTGGAGGTGCTCTTGGCCCTCCCTTTTCAGTATCATTTACATGAAGCCTAGGAAACATGGGCCCCATCATCTTCTCCTCATCTTTCCCCCTCTTCATCCTCAATCTAGTCTTTTTTGATATTCTTCTGTTTTTTGTTTTATTTCAAACACAAAAATAAACAAATTTACAAATGGTTTCACATAAATCGCCTGAAAACCACATGTTTAGCTAACAAGATCAAGTCTTTATATCTCATAAATAAGGGATTTTTCAAGAAACTATAACCTTTGACAAAAACCGACTTAGCAAATTATTAAATCTACCAAGCAAGAAAATATCTAAGTCAAAGTTAATCTACTTGAGTAAACAAACATGGAAACACTTGTTCCTTAATTACAACTAATCAAAAACAAAGGCAAAAATCCCCACAAATTTATTATTCTTTTCCTTTTCTCCAAAAAAAATCAACAACCCACAAAGAAAATACAAAAAAAAGGAAATAAAAATTACAAGAGGAAGAAAAATACCTTTTTAGCAGGAGAAATCAATGAATCTAACAATGGAAAAAGGAAAGTGAACTCAAAATTGATGTGAGAGTTTTTTTAAGCTATGTAAGAAAAAAAGGGCAAATGTGTGACCGTGGAAAGGGCAAAAAAGTGCAAGGCTTTTGTGGGTCCAATATTTTGGATAGAAAGAGAACCTAGAAGCTCCTACAAAGATAGTGTCAATAAAAAAAAAATTGCTTTAAGGACATCAACCCAACTGGATTATTGTTCTTAATGAGTCAATATTAGGCATACATTTTTCTTTTTTTTTTTTTTTCTTACAAGATTAGGCCTAAGTTTAGTTTAACACGTATGAAAATATTTATTTACATAATCAAGAATATTCTTTTTTTTTTTGTCATTTTTATGTTTATTGGGTATAGTGGAAAAGTGCCAGCACTTGAAATTTAATTGCCAATTATTCAATTAAATATTGTGAGTTATGGTAGGTAATTTGTAAAACGGTATTGCTTGGTTATTAAAGATAATTATATTATTTAGAGTGTTTGACCGAATTTTTAATTTTTGAGATATTTTTTAAATTTCAATTAAGAAAAAAGTTATAAATTAGCTTAATATTTTCTTTTAGTTAATTAGTAGCGTTTACAAAATGTGTTTTTTTTTAATTGAAAAAACGGGAACATGGAATCATTGAATATAGTGCTTGTTTGATAGCACTTATGCAAAAGACCATTCAGAACTCTAATTTTGACTTCTCTAAAATGAGTTTTTCGGAGAATTGATATATCCAAAAAATTCATTCTAAATTAACCAACAAAACATCATTTCTTTTATTGAAATTGACTTTTAGAACCAAAAGTTCATCTCAAAATGCTCTCAAACAAGCACATAGTTCTGCACTGAAAACTATCGTTTACTTTTTGAAAATAAGTTGGAGTGTTTTAATATTTTAATAATATTATAAATACTTAATTTAGCTTGTTTTTTTGGAATAAAATATTACTCTTAAATTGTTATCAAACAATTTAAATTAATCTATAAAATTAACACCATATAAAAAGTAGGAGACTTGGTTTTGTAGTTGATTATTATTTCTACATGGTCACATCATGTTTATGAAAACAAATAGAATCAAACAAGATCTGGATTTATTGTAAAATGAGATAAACATCTGGCCTTTGATTGGTGGTGTGTGGTGAGTAAATCGCGCATATTGCCTAGTGGGCCGAATCTTTAGTAGATATGGACCATATGGTGCTCATTTTAATATAGTAAATTGAAAAGGAAATAATTAATAGTTATTTTGTTTCTACTTTAGAAAATAATAATTAAATAGTTAATTGATAGTGAAATTTCCTCTAATTTCCTCTACCTCTGTTCCAAAATATTCTATTCCCTCTTCAAACTTTCGAAAAAGCTGTTTAATATTCCACTTTATTTGTCTCAAAATAGTTATATCGTTATGAAGATATTATTATTTTAGAGCCAATTATGCTGTCCTATTTTAATTTAATAACACATAAAACTAAATTATTATTTATGTGAAACAATAGTCTTAAATGAGAAACATACATGATTTATATATAAACAGAAGTAAAAACACTAAAAAGATAAAAACTTCCATCATGACTTGCATTTTTCGAATTATAATATTTGTTTCTTTCAAAATCCAACGTTAAATTTCAAAGGTGTTTACTTAATTTAAGAAGTTACTCATGTAATAGTGCAAATTTGTTTTTGTTTTTTTAATTAATTCCTTATTTGGTAGTATATGTATTATAGCATATATATTTTAATACTTTTTTATAATTGTTAATTGAAGGATACATGAGATAAGACAATAAAAAAAATTATTTAGTTTTAAAAAAGCAAAAGATAACATGTTATTTCATTTCTTTGGATGGAGGGGGAAGAAGTTGTCATTGACTATTATCTTGATTTTACAACTTGAATTATTTAGTTCGTTGACTGAATTATTATATTAATTCTTGATATTTTTTCACATTTTTTTGGAAGCATAATGAATTTCATTCATCTATCAGAAAAAACTTACAACTGACTATAAAATCGAGTGGAAAATAGTTATAGGTCCTACATGATCACAAACATATACAGATTTAAATAAAAATTTAATAAATAAATAGATTTAACTAATAGAATCAGAACATTGTAGCGAAGGCGCTGGACAAAAACATATCAAAGAAATTATCTCGTATCTCTCATATATCGTTGGGTAATGACTCGTCTAAATCTTATGAACAAAATCTCACATATAAGACAAATTTATTTACTGGAAAAAAAACACCTATTGGGGACAGATAAAAGTCATATATTGGAGACAGATTAAAACATATATAGAAGACAGATAAAAGTCATATATTGAGACAAACAAAAGTCACCTATAAGGACAAATTTATTCATAAAGGAAGACTAAAAACATTAAAAGTCACTTTCTCATCATCCATGGAGGATGAAGGAGAAAGAGCGGAAATAAGTAAAAAAAATGATAAGATCACATTTTTTTAGTTATAAAGTCAAAACTAATCATTTAGGGAAAATAAATAATTATTAATGTATGAATCTCATTTTATATTATATATTTTATTTTCTACAAAAAGATAATTTGTATTTTTCATTGATCAATTCATACAACCATGGTAAGGATGACAAAAATCTTCGCAGGAAATCATCATCGTACTTTAGCAATATGAGACGAGAAATCCCCGATTAATTTGGGATCGGACGGGAATGGTGATTATCCACTTCTCTAAAACTGGGGATAGGACGAAAATGGTATTAATATCCCCCATCTCCGTTTAGATAAAAATGGAGTTTTCCCATCAGAGTTGTCAATCCCAGCCCGGCCCGGTCCGACGGGCCGGCCCGAACCAACCCAATTTTCTAATATGTTGGGCTCTATTTTTCAAGGCCCGAAAAAAGTCAGGCCTCAAAAGCCCGGTCCGCCGGGCTAGCCTGGGAAGTCCGACTTTTTCAGTGCAATTTTCGTTTTTAGGTCGGGCTGGATTCCCCATTTTTGCGCCCCGGGATACTGTTTGGCCCGGCCCAATTTTTGAAAAGCCTGGTGGACTCGGGGCGGGCGGGCGACGGACGGTCTTTTCTACTCTTCCGTTCTCTGATCTGAGTTGTACTCATTCCCCGAATATGTATATATACATATTATTTTCTATTATTATATTAAATTCTATTTATAATGTTTTATTATTAATTTTAAAAACTAAACCCTTAAGTATTTATATTTTTCCCTAAGAAAAGTATTTATAATTTTAAATGTTCTCATTATTTCTTTTATCTATTGATTTATAATATTTTGTTTCTTTTAATTATTTTAAGTTATTCATTGTACAATTTTTTTAATTAAAAATACAAAATGAGGAACCTAATTCCCCACGCGGACCTCGTTCCCCAAATGGGGATTCCACCTCCCCGTCCTAGATACCCAAAGTAGATGGAGATGCTATTTGGGATGTGACTCTAGAACGGGAATGATTTCTCCAGTACTAACCATGTCCCCGCCCGTTGCCAATTTGCCATCCCTAAGGCCATCTCCAGTAGTCTACTCTACTTTCGTTCATAATTTGTACTACTTGGGTACATAATTTGTACTTCATCTCCAACAGCTTGCACTTGTTTATAATTGATAAAAATATTATATAAGTAATTTTATTAATTTTTATTAAATTTTTTATCTTCAAAATTAATCAAATTCAAATAAAATGTAAAATTTTATGAAATTGATGCAAAGATATTAAAATAATTTTCATAATAATACAAGAACGTAATTACAATATGATAGTGACTAGTTCTCTGAATTAGTTATTTTAGGCAATTTTATATATTTTATGCAGTTCTTATTGTTGTTGTAATTTTATGTTTCAGTATTTTTCAATGTATTTTAAGTAATATTTATAATTCTGTGTGTAGTATTTTAAATCTCATATTATTATTCATTTTACACATCATATTATTTTTTTGAAAAAAAAATTATCTCATGTAATTGAGATAATTTTAATACTATTTCTACTAGGTTAATTGAAATAATTAATTAATAAGAATATTTTTTTTGAAAGGGAATAATAACATTTTTAAAATTAATAACATAAATAATAAATTAAACAAAAAATATTAACAAGTTAAACAAAAAAATAATAATAAATTAAACAAAAAGTAATAATAAAATGACGTTGGAATAGTGAAAATCACAAAATACAGCAAAAAAGTTGTGCAGTGCTAGAGAATGAAAATAGCGTTGAGCGCTATTCTCCAGTACTGTTGGAGATGCTCCCTTAAACCATGGATACAAGATATTGATTGGCTTGAGGAAAAGCCCAAAAAATCACACCTTTTAAAATAATGGAAGACGGGGATACAAAAATGTTGATCACAAAATTGATTTTTCCTAATATTTTTTTTTATTATTATTTCTCACATTATTTAATTCGTTTATCACGGTCCATGCGGCCCATCAACCTAAATATAAAAAAGGTTTATACTCATTATTTGTAGTAAGTTCAGATTAATCACAGTTAATTACTCTCTTTTGCCCTGGTATTCTCTTGCTTTGGTACTGACTTAAGCGTTGGAAGGGTCTCACTAGAATAATCCCAAGGATTGTCTAAAGTTTGCTGGTGTTGCATGAAAGTTCCCATCTGATAACTATCCGAAGAAGAAGTTAAACCACCATTTATTTGGAGTGGTATGCAGATTTTAGCAACATCAAATATAAATAATAGATCATTAAACTTCAAATCAGGCCAATGGACTACGATTATTGGTTTGGCGAGTGATTACTTGTATCTCCAAGCAAGATTTGAACGATCCACGCCAAACTCCAAATAAGTTGGCAAATCTTTCAGAAATTTGATGAAGAACTCCAAATGAAGCCCAAAAAATATATATCTACTCAAATCTAAATAGATCAAATAAAAGAACAAAGAAACCTACAAACTCCAAGGGAGAAACTGAAAAATCAAAAACTAGAGAATAATAAAGGAACAATATAGAGAAACTAAATTCCCCATTCTCAAAAAAATAAAAAATAAAAAGAACAAGATGAATCTCATCCCTAAGGGCATCCGATGTCTCGTGCCTAGAATTTCATTGAGAAGGTGAATCATGGGATACGCCTCAACAAGTCAGGGTCCTAAACTACTTTAGATTGAGTCACCATGCCAGAAATCATCTTCAACTTGTTACCAGGCGGATTCGAACAAAGAGGCAAGATTCAACTTTAGAGTTTTGATGGCGTCAATGTTATATATCTCCAACAATTAGAATATTTCATTTGCATTCTTTTAATGAAAATCATTTACATTTTTTAGTTTATGGGGTTATCCGAACCATTAACACAGATAAACTCACATGATAAATGAAATCAACATTTTGCATCAGTATAGTTATGAGTTTATGTATGTTCAAAAACATAAAATAAAATACAAAAATATCGTTATGTACGATTAAATTATAAATAATATGGGTAGGTTTAAATAGAAAATCACCACGAAATCAGGGGCGTAGCCAACTCGACTGGTTACCCCTAGCCCAAATTTTTTTCCCATATTTCCCCCTAGTTCAATTATTTTTTCCCCTTAAAAAAACACATATAATTTTTTTTAATTTTTTTCACGTAAAAACGGGACAAAAATTTGGGTCTTGTGGGGGGGGTGGCCCCCTATCTACGCCCCTGCACGAAATATTAATTCGATTAAATAACAAGTTTTGAAATGGATAAATCTCATTGCTCTTGGAATTAAATGCCACTGATATTTCTTGTATTGACTAAAACTCATATCATTTCAAATAAGCAGAACATAATTTGCACTTAAGCACATCTATCGAGCATATAAATTTCAGAATTTGCTTTACTATAAGTGATATATAATTACAGTTTAAAATAGTTTATAATCAAATTTAAAATTCGGAAATTAAATAGACTCAAAAGTAGGGGTATGTACGTTCCAGTCCGGTTTGGAGATTTAGAAATCTCTAGAACCGTCCCGAAGTTCGGACATCCCAAAATTAAATCTCCAAAACCGAATCAAAAAAAAATATCCGTCCCGAATCGTCCCAAAAGTTCAGAATGGTTTGGGACGCAAATTCGGTTCTAATGGGCCGATACGAGATGGTTCGGAGAAATAGAGATTCAAAGATTATTCATAAATAAAACACACAAAAAAAGCTGAAAGAAAAAATAAGTGTAAAAATCATTACAGGATAATCCTTTCAATCATTTTTTAGTGCAATCTCATAAATATATACTAAAACCATTAGTAATACACGAGTTTAACTTTTTGATATTTTATATTTAACTTATACATAAAATTTCTATAATTCACATTTTAGAGCTAAATTTTTAATATTATAAATCTTTCTTTCATGATATATAATTATAGATTATACTACATTATTATGCTAATATCAATTTAACTTTTAAACAGTTTTTTTTATCTAATTTATAGTTTTTTAATAAGTGATAAGTGTCATTTTGTACATATTTTGTGCTATTAATTCAATAGTTTTGAATTGTTTTGCTAGAAAAATCATAATTTCTCAAGTATTTCGTAGTTCATCGTGTGATGTGTTTAACATTATAGGTGGAGCAATTTGGAGCAATGTGAAGCCAATATTAATTGTAAAAGGCAAGAAAATCACTCAACATGACTTGGGGTGTCAAGTAATATGGCCATGTTCAAAAAGAAGGAAATAAATTGAATAAAAATTGGAAAAAGAGTCCAAAACGCCAAACCGTCACCAAACACGGCCATGTTGAAGGGGATCAAAAGAGGAGGAAAAATCGCACAAAACAGGCCCGAACACGGCCTGGCCGTGTCGCACAACACGGATGTGTCGCATAACAACACGGCCGTGTCGGGCCTATTTTCAACAAATTTTGTGCAAAGACGGCCGTGGCCGTCGCCAACATGGCCGTATCGTGGCCACTTTCGACACTTTTTCTTTGCGGAATTTGGGGAAAACTCACCAACCAACCCATTTGGCCACTTTTGTACACTTTTAACACCCTATTTTGTTTGAAACATGTCTCCATGTCCCCTCCTCATCACTTGAATACAAGAATTCACCAACCAACAAGGAAAATGGGGTGATTGTTTAATGAAAGAGAGTACTATCAATGTATTGGATTTGCCTATAAAAGCCAAGGGTTGAAGTTGGGAGATTCATTAATTAGATACTCAGGAAATATTCATTGTATTCATTAAGTAGAATGGATCAAGGGGTCTTGGAGAATAAAGCTTGGGGCAATATTGGAGAAAGAAGGCTTCGAGCAACATCATCAATCAAGGAAGAAGTCCATTGAGGTTTTGAGAAAGATAAGTACACCATGTCTACAATACTTAAATCTTCTTGTGTAATTTACTCTTTTGTCAAAATCATGAGTAGCTAAAATCTTAGTGTTTGAGTGTAATGAACTCTAGAATGGATTTGTGATTAATGTTTGTATGTTTTTAATAAAATTCTCATGCCTCTTGTGTGATTCACTTATATCATGCTTATCTCATTCGAGTTAATATTTAGGTTTATTAATTTGATATCTTTTCTTCATCGGGCAATCGAAAGATTTATGGTGAAAAAGAAATTGTATAAGTGAAAAGAGTTGCATACAATCCTAGATATGGGACGACATAAATCTTCTAGACAGGTCAAACCTAATATGGGAATTCATAAATCGTTATAATGCAATCTTGGGGGTTTTAACTAGAAAGAGATTTGGTTAATCAACTTGAGATTATGAGTTTTTCGCCTTGAGAAAGGGATTAACTTAAATCGGGAATTTCTACGGTCCACATAACATGAGATTTTATTAAAAGAGGTTGGTTTTTGCTTAAGGGCTTATGGTTGAATTTTTATCTTGTTGAATCACAAAAACATTCTAGAGGATTTACATTCAAACATATTTCTATCTCTTGATTTCTCATTCTACAATCTACTTTTATTTGATTTATTGTAAGTTGCGATTATTTTAAATTCTCTATTTTTCATTTTCCATTTTAACAAACAAAACTCGAAAATTGCTAGATTAGATAACAAAAAGACGGTAATTATTAGTACTTACAATCCTCGTGGGAATGACACTCGGTGACTCAATAATCTATACTACAAAACGATAGTGCACTTGCCTACGGTTTTCTAGAGTAGCTTTTGAGCCATCAAGTTTTTGGCGCCGCTTCGGGGATTGTAATATTAAGAACACCTTATTTTTGTTAATTTAATCATTTTTTTATTTTCATCATTTGTCTTTCTAGGTATCTATCTTTGTAAGTCTTGGATTATACTTATCCTCCTTATTTACCGCATGCATGCATACGCCTACTCGCCGAATTTGGAAGTCGAGAGACCGAACAGCAACACAGAGGAAAGTATTAGCACAGACCACGATGAGGATACTAACGAAAGCAAAGATCCCGACATGGCGGATGAACAACAAAGAACCATGTACGACACGCTAAGCCATCTATGGACGATACATCATCTAGTATCGTAAGGCCCATTTATTGCGACCCAATAATTTCGAAATCAAACCGAATGTCATTCAAATGGTGCAACAATTTGTTCAATTTGACGGCCTACCTGGACGAAGATCCAAATAATCATATCGCGAATTTCCTCGAAATTTGTGATACTTTCAAAATAAATGGAGTCTCCGACGATGCCATCCGCTTACGCTTGTTCCCATTTACTCTTTGGGACGGGCTAAACAATGGCTAAACACTTTACCGAAGGGAACAATCACAACATGGAGTATTATGGCGAAAAAATTCCTTCTAAAGTATTTTCCACCCGCTAAAACCGACGATTGAGGAATGAGATCTCTTCATTCACTCAAGAGGACGATGAGACCTTGTACGACGACACTTGGGAGAGATTCAAAGAATTCTTTGTGAAAATGCCCACATCATGGTCTTCCCATTTGGATGCAAGTCCAAACATTTTACAATGGGCTACTCTCATCGACGAGGCAAATGATCGATGCGGCAGCCGGGGGAACGTTGAACAATAAAACACCCGAAGCCGCTCAAGATCTCATAGAAGGAATGGCCATGAATGGCTATCAATGGCAATCCGTACGAGGAAAAACCAACAGGGCAGTGGGAGTATACAATGCGGACGCGGTGGTTACACTAGCCGCGACAGTCGAAGCTCGACTCAGAAAATTGACGGGTTGGCAGCTCCAAAACCACCACCACAACAAGCCTTCTCATGCGAAACGTGTGGAGGATCGCACAACCACCAAGATTGCCCTCATGCGATACCACCACATGAACAAGTGGATTATCTAGGTAATCAATCTCGACCCTTTCAAAATAATCCTTTCGAACGCCTATAATCCAGGTTGGCCAAAGACCGAACTTTAGTTGGGAAATCAAGGCCAATAGAAACTAATCCGAACGCACTCCCCAATTCGCACCTCCCGGTTTCGGCCACGAAAACCAAGTTTAGAGGACTTATTGTCTAAATTCGTCCAAACTACGGAAACCCGTTTCACGACTACCGAAACATCCTTAAGGAACCAAGAAGCATCCATTCGCAACTTGGAAAATCAAATTGGCCAAATTGCCAAAATGGTTTCCGAAAGGCCGCAAGGGAGCTTACCTAGCAATACCGAACCGAATCCAAGAGAACAGGTAAAAGCAATCACTCTAAGGAGTGGAACAAAACTAGATGAGGTACGGATGCCGGAGGACGAGCCAACTCCCATACAACAGAAAGATGAACAGGTGCTCAAGGAAACGAAGAAAATGGTACCAGAATTCCAACCACCTATCCCGTATCCAAGTCGATTGCGTAAGGACAAACATGACGACCAATTTGGTAGTTTTTGGATTTGTTTAAACAATTACACATCAATATTCCTTTTGTTGAAGCCCTTTCACAGATGCTAAAATATGCCAAGTTCCTCAAAGATCTCCTTTCAAATAAGAAGAAGCTTGAAGAAATATCTATGGTACAATTGAATGAAGAATGCTCGGCAATTTTGCAAAACAAGTTACCTCAAAAAATCAAAGACCCAGGAAGTTTCACTATTCCTTGTCATGTCGGTAATTTGATCGTTGATCGGGCATTGGCGATCTAGGGGCTAGCATTAATTTGATGCCTTATGATTTATTCAAGCAAATGGGTCTAGGGAGCCAAAACCAACTAGGATGAGCTTGCAATTGGTGATTGACAGTCCATCAAATATCCTAGAGGCATTATTGAAGATGTTTTGGTCAAAGTTGATAAGTTTATATTCCCCGTCGATTTTGTAATTCTTGATATGCATACGATGTCGAAGTCCCTTGATTCTAGGGCGTCCATTTTTAGCCACCGCTGCTAAGGCAATCATTGGCGACATGATGGAAAACTAATTTTACGAGTCGAAGATGAACAAGACATTTTTAAAATCGCTACATCAATGAAAAACATGATAGATAAAGATGACTCTTGTTTTGCCATTGATCTTATCGATATGGAGATAACAAATTCCTTACCAAGCATGATTTCTAACGAATTCTTGGAGACTTGTATTGTTCAAAGTGCAGGTATAGCAGAGGAAAATCCATTCCTTAGGGACTCCGTACTCGCGTTGGAGGAAAATGCACCAACGTAAGCAGCGAGTAAATAGTTCGAAAAATTGAAAATTCTCGGGTGGGGCATAACAAACCATCCATTGAGGATCCACCACGTTGAGCCGAAAGAGCTACCCGAACACTTGGAGTATGCATTTTCGGCCGATAATTCCAAACTTCCCGTGATTATTTCCTCCAATTTATCCTCACATCAAAAAGATAGATTGTTGGAAATATTACGAGAACACAAAAAGGCCATCGCTTGGAAAATCTCCGACATTCGAGGGATCAATCCTTCCTTTTGCACTCACAAGATTCTAATGGAGGAAAATTTCAAACCGGTTGTTCTACCTCGGCCGCTTAAATCCAAAACATGAAAGAGGTAGTTAAGGCAGAGGTAATCAAACTACTAGATTGGGCTCATCTATCCAATCTCGACAAAGAATGGTGGGTAAGTCCGGTTCAAGTGGTCCCAAAGAAAGGAGGGATGACGGTGGTACCAAATGAAAAGAATGAACTTATTCCGATGCGAACGAATGCAGGTTGGCGGGTTTGCATCGACACGACGCTTAACGATGCTACTCGCAAAGACCATTTCCCTACCTTTTATTGATTAAATGCTTGAACGTTTATCCGGTCACCTTTACTATTGCTTCCTTTATGGCATGTCAGGTTATTTTCAGATCTCGATAAAGAGGAGGACCAAGAGAAAACTACTTTCACTTGTCCCTACGGTATTTTTGCCTATCGACGCATGCCTTTGGGTTGTGTAACGCACCAGCCGACTTTTCAACGTTGTATGCTTGCTATCTTCGACGAGCTTGTAGAAGAAATTATGGAAGTCTTCATGGATGACTTCTCGGTTTTTGGGGATTCCTTTGATCTTTGTCTTGCAAATCTTAAAAAAGTCCGTGTTCGTTGCGAAGAGACTAACCTGGTACTTAATCGGGAAAAATGCCACTTCATGGTACAAGAAGGAATTGTTTTGGGGCATAAAATTTCTTGCGGGGAATTGAAGTTGACAAGGCGAAGGTTGATACAATTTCAAATTGCCTCCACCCACCACGGTGAAGGCAATCCGAAGCTTTTTGGGCACGCAGGGTTCTATAGGCGATTCATCAAAGATTTTTCAAAAATTGCCCGACCACTCACTCGACTCTTGGAGAAGGATGCGATTTTGATATCGTGATGAATGCCTTCAAGCATTCAAGACTTTGAAAGAAAAACTCACTACCTCTCCCATCATGGTAGCTCCAGTTGGTCTCAACCATTCGAACTCATGTGTGATGCCGGTGATTATGTGGTAGGTGCGGTGCTTGGGCAACGAAAAGATAAACATTTCCGCCAATTTACTATGAAAGTAAGACTTTGAATCCTCGCTCAATCCAATTATACAACTACCGAAAAGGAACTACTTGCAGTGGTTTTCGCTTTGACAAATTTCGCTCATACTTGATTCTATCCAAAGTCATTGTCTATACGGATCACTCGCTTTACGCTATTTGCTCGACAAAAATGACGCAAAACCACGACTAATTCATGGGTTCTCTTACTCCAAGAATTCGATGTGTAGATCAAAGATAAACGGGTGCCAAAAATCTTGCCGCCGACCACCTATCTCGGCTTGAGCACTCCGCAAGACCGATGAGCAACACAATGGACATATCAACGATTCTTTCCGGATGAGCAACTCTTTGCCCTTAACTCAATTTCAATTGATATTCCTTGGTTTTGGTGATTTTGCTAATTATCTTGCAGAAAAGTTCTCCCAAAAGGGATGGCCCATCAACAAAAGAATAAATTCTTTTCGGACCTCAAGTATTATATTTGGGACGATCCTCACCTCTTTCCGAGTTTGTGCGGATCAAATCATACGAAGGTGTGTTGCACTTCCCGAAACAATCTCCATTTTGAATCATTGTCACAAAGGACCCACTGGTGGACATTATCAAGCAAATACTACGCACGCAAGGTCCTTGAGTCGGGTTTTTATTGGCCTATACTTTTCAAAGACGCAAAACGGTATGTTGAAACTTGTGATAGTTGTCAACGACAGGGGAATATTTCTCGAAAAATGAAATGCCCCAAAACGGTATACTTGTTTGTGAAATTTTTGATGTTTGGGGTATTGATTTTATGGGACCTTTTAAAGGCGTCGTTTGGCAATAAATATATTTTGGTAGCCGTTGACTACGTGTCTAAGTGGGTAGAGGCTCAAGCTTTGCCTAAAAATGATGCTCGAGTGGTGGTGCATTTTCTCAAAAACTTTTTACCCGATTTGGTACACCACGAGCCATCATTAGTGATAGAGGCACTCACTTTTGTAATAATCAATTTGACAAAGTTTTAAAGTGTTATGGTGTCACACACCGAGTCGCCACCGCCTATCATCCCCAAACTAGTGGTCAAGTCGAAGTGTCCAACCGCGAATTGAAACGAATTTTGGAAAAACGGTTGGGCACTCTCGCAAGGATTGGTCCATCAAACTCGATGATGCCCTTTGGGCTTATAGAACGACTTTCAAAACGCCAATAGGACTACCCCATACCGACTCGTCTATGGTAAGGCATGTCATTTGTTTGAGCTTGAACATAAAGCCTTTTGGGCTATTAAAATGCTTAATTATGATTTGTCAAGTGCGAGGAAATAACCGTTTATTGCAGATTAACGAACTCGAAGAATGGCGAAATTCGGCATACGAGAATTCAAAATTTACAAAGAACGAACGAAACAATGGCATGACAAGCACATTAAGCACACGAGGGAATTCCAACCGGGTGATCAAGTGTTACTATTCAATTCCCGACTTCGCCTATTCGGGTAAGTTAAAATCCGGTGGTCGGCCCATTCATCACATTACTCAAGTGTTTCCTTACGGGACTATCGAAATTACGCACAAGGAAATGGGCACCTTTAAGGTAAACGGACACCGTCTTAAGCTTTATTTTAGGGGCACCATCGATGATAATTATAGAGATTCCCTCAAGCTTGAGGATCCCCAAATACATCACACAATTAGAGGTGAAACAGTCAACTATACGACACTAAAAAAGCGCTAGGGAGGCAACCCGATGATTTTTGTGTCAATTTGTTTCCATTTTTTTACTTAGGATTCATTTTTACTCGGAATGATATAAAAAAAAAAAAAAATTCAGCCGAACACGGCATGGCCGTGTCAAAATTCCCCATTTTTCTTTTTTTTTTAAAAAAATAGAAAATTGGCCCGAACACTGGCGGGCCGTGTCGCCCGACACGCCCATGTTCGGGCCCAAAATGTTTTTTTCAACAAACAGCCCGAACACACGGCCGTGTCCGGCCAGAAAAACAGTGGTCGATTTGGGGTCATTTTTTCAAATTTTTCATCCCCAAACCCTAAAAACCCTTTTCTTCACCAAAATTTCCCCCAAATTCACCTCACTCTTCCCTCTAAACTTAAATTCTTCCACAAAAACACCATCTTGTCTTCATTACAAACACTTCTACCGATTGATTTCTCAAAAATTGGGTATTTTGTGAGTTTTTAACATCTATCTTGTGGGTCTCCAATAAAAGGTATGGGTTTTATTTTATTTGTGTGTTCAATTTTATCTTCTCTTTTTTTTTTTAATTGTGTTCTTTTGAAATTTTTTTTTAGAAAATTGTTTTTACTTTTTTGAGATTATTTGCAATTTTTAGGGGTGTTTATGTTTAAGTGTTGGAAGCATGAATTCTTGTGATGATACTTTGGACTACATGAATTTATCTTGATAAAATCATATGAATTCACTTGTTGGCATCCTCTTGTTCAAAAATTGATGACATAGGAATATTATGAATTGCTAGAGGAATTGTTATTGTTATACGATAAGTCTTATTACCATGTTGGTTTGTTGGTGTTTGCTTGATAAAATCACATAATAATCATGAATTGACGACATACCTTAGTGTGGTTTTGCTTGCCATCGTGATAATTTACATTGAGCCATGGAGTATTTTTGGTTGTTGCATTTGAACATGTGCTATATGAGTTTCATAAACTTATTTGAGGTACTTGTTTCTCTGTTGTGGCTATTATTGGTGTATACTTGGTTGTTATCAAGTTCCTTTTTCAGACTACCATGTCAAAACGGCAGCCGAAGTTATCGCTCCTTCGGGTCCAGGGGACCCTCGGCTCCGCCCCTCTCGGGCTAATCCACCAAGTAATCGTCATGGCATTCTATTAGGGATGACGAACAAGCAACCCGATATCAACAATTGTTGGGTAAACCGTTTGCACAACACCAGGTATCCGACACCATGACATTGGAGACCCTTGGGCTACTGAAGATATTGATTGGATGTTTGAGCAAGTTGGGTGGGAACAATTCATGGGTGCGAAAGCACCAACTTATGAGCGCGTCACACCGGAATTCCTTAGCTCATTTAACACCGAAATCCTCACGGGAACTCATGCTGGGACGGCCTCATCTCTTTCCGCTTGTTCAATCTAGAATATACATTGACTCTTGCCGACTTCAATCAAATATATGGTCTTCCAATTGATGGTAACAGACGCTTTCCTAACGACTTTAGTGCCCAAAGATTTTTGGAATGAAATAGCCCCTTCATGTGAGTATGTTGCTTCCCGTGCTAAAGTATCACGCGTAATAAATCCTTGTTTTCGTTATATGCATCGTGTGATGCCCAAAGACACTTGTTCGGTAGGGGGAAAGTGACGGGGATTTGAGGAAGGATGAACTATTGTTTTTATGGGCTATGGTCTACAGCAAACACCTCGATCTGAGGGTCCCACTTAGCACGCCATTTTCAGAAAATCGGACGGGCGAATGTAGTAAAATTCTTGTTGAGGCCTAATTACACCAATTGCTCTTCACTTGAGCATGACTTAACGGATTTACAACAAGCGCGAGGAAGCACGCGTATTGATCTCGAGGTATGTACTGCTATAAAATTAATTGAAAGAGTCAATGACCAATTTTGCTTGCTTTTTCGACATACATCCCAACGCCTACTACTTCCCGACCCGGCACGAACTACAATTCATAATCGGGACAATTGGTTGATGGGTATACAACGCAACCGGGGATGACAGAATTCTCTCAATCTACCTCCCATGAGGATGATGCTCATGAATCCCCATCCCCTACAAGGAGTTCACCACCCCGTCTTCTTCACCTCACCCACCACCACCGCCACCGCATGAACAAGTTAATCTTCAAGCTATTCTACAGGAGCAACAACACCAAAGAGACATGCTATCATATCAACAAACGATGCTCGAACGCTAGCAGAATATGCTTGACCGCCAACAACAAATGATGGAGCAGCAATTTGGCGTCATTCGGGATATTCGAGAGGACCAACAACAACAAAATGCCCTTTTCTCTCAACTCCACCAATGGCACCTCTCTCAAGGGCACTTCCCGCCACCGTCATAAGGTCGTATTTGTCTTTGTCTTAGTTCTCGTTTCCTTTGCTCCATTTTGTATCCCATCTCCTCTTCACATTGGGGACAATGTGACCCTTGAAGTTGGGGGTGGTGAGATTTGTTAGAACGCTTGGATTGAACTATTTTCTTTAGCTTTGCGTATTTTAGCTTTCTTTATAGATATTTCGTTTTCTTTTTACGCACCTTATCAATTCCTTGCAAACAAACATGAGGTAATTTTTTTTTTTTACAATTAGATAAGTTAGTTGTGGATTGGTTATGACCATTTTTATCCCGAAAAAGTCATCTTTTTGAAAACTCAAATTGCCAAAATGTTTTTAAACTGCGTGACTCTAGTAAAAGGATGAATTTGGCCAAAAGAGTTTAATGTCATGAAATTAGCTTGGACTTTGCTTAAATCTAGATACTTTGTGTCATGATCACTAGAGAAACCATAACTCGGGTTAAAAAAAAATGAAAAGAAAAAAAAAGTGCTAATACTGTTATATAAAGGGACAAATCGAGGTTATATTCCTCTGTTTGTTTGTTGTTGCTTAGTAACTAGGAGCATTCATGAGCCCCATGTTTGTCTCTTACGTAAAACAAATGACACAAATATGAATATGGGACACCACCCTAGGAGTTTTGAAAAGACATTCAAAATTTAAACCTAGTGGAAGTTTGCCTCAAAAATGTCCTGATTTTAAAATTATATTTGCTATAAAAAAATGAAACGACCTGAGTTTTGGACTTCTCCTTTTATCATTACATTTTTGTATTTGATCTAAGCATATGAACGACAAATTTTTCGTGATATGACAACTGTGATGTTTTGAACGATTCCAATTATTGAAGTCACTCTCTTTTTAACAAATTGGTTGATTTGAAAAAAACGGATGGATTGGCTTAATTGGGAAGGAAAAGGTTAGCAATTCACTTCAATCATGTCGAAATTGTGAAAATAGATATCTCTTTTTGTTTTCAACCCATCTCTTTGTTTTAAAAATTGCTTGAGGACAAGCAAAATTTCCAAGTTGGAGGCGGTTTGATAAGTGTCATTTTTGTACATATTTTGTGCTATTAATTCAATAGTTTTGAATTGTTTTGCTAGAAAAATCATAGTTTCTCAAGTATTTCGTAGCATTTCATCGTGTGATGTGTTTAACATTATAGGTGGAGCAATTTGGAGCAATGTGAAGCCAATATTAATTGTAAAAAGGCAAGAAAATCACTCAACATGACTTGGGGTGTCAAGTAACATGGCCATGTCAAAAAAGAAGGAAATAAATTGAATAAAAATTGGAAAAAGGGTCCAAACGCCAAATCGTGTCACCAAACACGGCCATGTTGAAGGGATCAAAAGAGGAGGAAAAATCGCAAAAAACAGGCCCGAACACGGCCTGGTCGTGTCGCAACACAACACGGCCGTGTCGGGCCTATTTTCAACAAATTTTGTGCACAAAGACTTACCTGGCCGTGCCGCTTTTTCAACATGACCGTGTCGGGGCCACTTTCAGACACTTTTTTCTTTGCGGAATTTGGGGAAAACTCACCAACCAACCCATTTTGGCCACTTTTGTACACTTTTAACACCCTATTTTTCTGAAACATGTCTCCATGTCCCCTCCTCATCACTTGAATACAAGAATTCACCAACCAACAAGGAAAATGGGGGTGATTGTTTAATAAAAAGAAGTCTATCAATGTATTGGTTGCCTATAAAAGCCAAGGGTTGAAGTTGGGAGATTCATTCATTAGATACTCGGGGAAATATTCATTGTATTCATTAAGTAGAATTGGGATCAAGGGGTCTTGGAGAAGAAAGCTTGGGGCAATATTGGAGAAGAAGGCTTGGAGCAACATCATCAATCAAGGAAGAAGTCCATTGAGGTTTTGAGAAAGATAAGTACATCATGTCTACAATACTTAAATCTTCTTGTGTAATTTACTCTTTTATCAAAATCATGAGTAGCTAAAATCTTAGTGTTTGAGTGTAATGAACTCTAGAATGGATTTGTGATTAAGGTTTGTATGTTTTTAATAAAATTCTCATGTCTTGTGTGATTCACTTATATCATGCTTATCTCATTCGAGTTAATATTTCGGTTTATTAATTTGATATCTTTTCTTCATCGGGCAATCGAAAGATTTATGGTGAAAAAGAAATTGTATAAGTGAAAAGAGTTGCATGCAATCCCGGATATAGGACGACATAAATCTTCCGGATTAGGGTCAAACCTAATATGGGAATTCATAAATCGTTATAATGAAATCTTGGGGGTTTTAACTAGAAAGAGATTTGGTTAATCAACTTGAGATTGGGAGTTTTTCGCCTTGAGAAAGGGATTAACTTAAATCGGGAATTTCTACGGTCCACATAACATGAGATTTTATTAAAAGAGGTTGGTTTTTGCTTAAGGGCTTATGGTTGAATTTTTATCTTGTTGAATCACAAAAACATTCTAGAGGGATTTACATTCAAACATATTTCTATCTGTTGATTTCTCATTCTACAATCTACTTTTATTTGATTTATAGTAAGTTGCGATTATTTTAAATTCTCTATTTTTCATTTTCCATTTTAACAAACAAAACTCACGAAAATTGCTAGATTAGATAACAAAAAGACGGTAATTATTAGTACTTACAATCCTCGTGGGAATGACACTCGGTGACTAATAATCTATACTACAAAACGATAGGTGCACTTGCCTACGGGTTTTCTAGAGTAGCTTTTGAGCCATCAATAAGTTCTTTTAGAGTATCTTGGTTGGAGAATTTCAAATAAACTGAAAGATACATGGTTCGAACCCTGGTTAACACCCTTATAAAGGATTAGTGATACCACTTGAGCTACAAACTAGTGGTCTTATCTAATTTATAGTTAAAAGTATTGATTTTTATTTTTTGATTTTAACATAATGTGTTTTAGATATTACGTTATTCGTATAATTAGTAGTAGTAAACGTCTAGAATCTCAACGATTGATAAGTTTAGTAGCCTATATCACACAATAATATTCTATAATTTGACCCATTGTCATTGGCTCTTGACTTATGGAAAATATAAAACCTAATAACTTTAGTATATTAATATGAAAGGTTGAAATGAATGTTTATAGTTTCAATTTTTTGATTAGACGATTACTCTAGTTTAGTGCAATTTACAAATTATTTAACTAATTTTAATTTAATTATTTAATTAGAAGATGAGTTTAGTTATGATCCTTAATAAGTAAAATATCAATAAATTTAAATATTTTCTACAAATCAAATATGAATTTTTAATTTAATTTAATGGTTACATTTAAATAAATTAATATGATGGCAACCAATTTTTGATAAATAATTAATACAATATAAATCTTAGTGAATAAATTCATATTTCATTATTCATTTGGTATATTGATAAAATATGTCATATTTTTAAATTGATAATTTTTGGTATTATCTTTTATTTATATTGAATTTCAAAGGAATGTGTAGTTAATTCAATATCAAAATATAAATAAGATAAAACTATTATATATGTATATATAAAAAAATATTTAAAATCGGTTCAGTACTTCAGTACGGTTCTCGGTACGAATATTTGAAAATTTTCCAGAACCATACCATCAAAATTTTCGGTACGGTTATCAAAAAGTCAATGAATATTTTCGGTTCGGATACATGTTTGGGTTCGATAATCTCCAAGTACTGTACCGTGCAGATTGCACACCCCTACTCAAAAGTCGGAACTGGGAAAATTACTTTGAACCAAAATCGCATAACAAGAGAATCGCTTGCAACGATTTTAACTTGCCAACCAGAATTCCGTGGACTCACTCCAGTTGTGGCGTCACAATACACACAGTGAGGGTGAGAAAAGCGTAGACGCGAAGCTGCTTAAGGAAAATGGTGAACTACATGTTGATGATCACCGCGGATCTCGAGAACCTCACCGACCTTCAGCCTCAAGGTGGTTGCGACGGTCCTAACTTCACATACTATTTCAAGGTACTTTTGTATTCTCAACTGTTTGTTTTCCTATTTACACGATGTATTTGTTTGTCTTGAAGCAGAGTTTCTGGTGGTAATTTAATTATAGAGCGTTTTCGCGTCGATTTCGGCTCGAGTTTTTTGCGTATCAGTGTTGTTTTTGGTTTTTCGACTTATTTCGCGTCGTTTATGAGTGTTTTTTGGTTTGTTGAACCGAATTTGGTTATTTTGTTAAAAGTGGTTAAAATCGATTATCTCTGCTCAATTTTGCGCTCATTGCAACCAATTACGCTACTACCACTCTCATTATGTTGGCACCATTGTTACTATATTCAAAAGTGGAGTATGTGTGTTTGATTATGATGTTTGTTATTATAAATTTTATGTAGACATGAGTTCTTTTTAACAGTACTAAAGCAGCATTTCTAGCAGTAGGTGATTATCCTGAGTGTTTGCTTCCATTTCAGCTTATTTATGTTCAAATAGAAGGAGTTTCAGGTTATTCCTGGCGTTTGACATATTTTTGCCTCGTTTATGAGCATGTTTGTGCATCTAATTTTGTTAATTTTTTATGAGAGTTTTATAGTAAGTGTTTACTATTCCATTTCACGTCATTTGTGCTCAAATTTATGGTGTTTCCATGGTATTACAGGTTCTTGATTTCTTTCACCTCATTGGATGGATGTTGTTTATGTGTACTGGGTTTGGTCATGTTTTATGTAGTGAGCTTTTGAATCAGCACTTGTAGTGATATGTAGATTATTTATGGCTGTTTCTTTGCTACAACCACTCTCATTATTTTGGCATGTGTGTTTGATTATGATGTTTGTATTCTACAAAAAATCTGTATATAGATGAGTTATTTTTAATAGTATTAAAGCAGCATTGCCTTGCCTCTATTGATAAGTTGATTATCCTGGGTGTTCGCTTCCATTTCAGGTCGTTTATGCTTATATATAAGGAGTTCCCGAGTTATTCCTGGCGTTTGACACATTTTTGCCTCGTTATGAGCATATTTGTGCATCTAATTCCGTTAGTTCTTCTGTCGATCAGAATTTTATAGAAAGTGTTGATTATCTAGGATTTTACTTCCATTTCACTTCATTTGTGCTCAAATTTATGGTGTTTCCATGTTATTCCAGGTTCTTGATTTCTTTCACCTCATTGGATGTGTGCTGTTTATGTATGTGTAATTGTGTACTGGCCACTGGGTTTGGTCGTGTTTTATGTAGTGAGTTTTCTTTTTTTATTGCCTTGATCAGCACTTATAGTATATAGATTATTTATGGCTCATTCTTTGCTTTCATATAGTATGTAGATTATTTATGGCTTATTCTTTGCTTTCAGCTCACTTTTGCTTCAATTTTATGGTGATTCCTGTAATTTTTGTTTTTCTTTTCTTTTATATTTTTTTTTGGTTTTTCCATGGTTTATGAGATCTGGTGTCATGACATTTTTCAAAACCATGTTTTTCTAATGAGATATATCTGTACAAGAGCTCAGAATATAGATACTGGAAAAGTTCTGATATTTTAGTAGATATTTATTCATGTCGATGCACAAGCAAATGCATAGATGCATGCACAAGGACACAATTGTGGGTGTTTCATTCAGACGTCCTTCATATCTATTCCTTTTCTTCATTAACTAACTCAGGAAAAAGAAAATATAAAGATCCATGGTTGGTAAGGTCTTTAACTTACCCTTGTCTGTTGTTAACTGTGAATATGGCCAACGGCCCAACTTGATGGCATGTTTCTTTACACGTACTGTTTATTGTGAACACCTCGTGTAAAACTGTTTCATTTGCATAATTAGTATTATGCTATTTGATTTGGTTCAGGTATCATCATTCATGCTTTCATCGCGGCTCATTTTGTTGCATTCAATCATTAATTTGATCCCATTGTATTCATCTTTACTATCCTTGTTATAGTATATGATGAGCATTCTGGTAATTTAGCGAAATCTTGTGGTCTCACTTTTTCATATTTATAAGACAACACCTTAGTTAGAATCATGAGATGCCTGTTCATTAAAAAGATTTTTTTGGTACTTTTAATATCAAACTCATTATTTTGGTTCTTACACATCTCTGTGATCATTATCTGTAACGTTTCTGTGACTATTGTAGGAAAATCAAATACCTAGCTCATTTATCTTTTATTTGGATATTACACTTCGTTTTTTATGTTAATATCGGGCAAATAGAAAATTGATATGGGTTTCCGGAATTTGTTTGGATAATAATGGCTACTTGTCAAGATTTTGTCTGGATATTGAGCTTTAAGGTTGTCAACTGTTGTTCATTTTGTTGTATTTGTGCAGCTGAAATGTGGGAATTGTGGAGAGGTAACCCAGAAAGAGACATGTGTCAGCTTGAATGAGACAGTTCCTTCCGCGAAAGGCAAGAGCGACACCAATCTTGCTCAGAAGGTTGGACTTCATTGTTTTTTTTTCTCAAGTGTGTATTATTGAGTTCTCTCATTTGAGAACTTCATTTATTTGAGGAACTGTTGCTCTCTCCTTCTATATGCATATATCGTATATGAGCATGACTGCCTGTTTGTCGCGTTCTGATAAAAATTTGTGAATTGAATTACATATCGATCTAATTTCTGGACTTAAGAAAGATCCTGAAATTATCCAGTGGACTCTAAAAATTTAGTTTGTGGTAAAAATGATTTTTTCTATAGGAAGTAAACTATCAGTTTCTTGTTATCATTGTTAATTGCGTCATGATTGATCACTATGGTTTCACAGCTGCAATCAAGTCTGTCTTTTTATGAATTCACTATTAGTTTACATTGTTTCTTATTATCTCTTTCTACGTCCAGTGTAAGTTTTGTTCTCGGGATGGAACAGTATCAATGATCACCGGCCGAGGCCGCCCTCTTACTCAAGAGCAGGCTGAGACTGGAAAGTATGCGCCTCTTATGTTGTTTGACTGCAGAGGTTATGAGCCTGTGGATTTTGTATTTGGCAGTGGGTGGAAAGCTGAGTCTGTAAGTTTTTTGTTTTGTTTTTCTTTGGAAACTGGGATTCTTTCTTTTTTGCGCTTTCTTAATTTAACTGAAGTTATGCCAGTTATTTCTGATTTCGCCTATCTGCATGTTTAAAGGTAATTTTGACTTTCTTAACCATTTAATGCATATCTTGCAATTGTGTCCGAATGTCGACAATTGTAGTTGTATAATTAATTTAAAAGTTGCATCAAATAATTTGATGTTTTGGGATGGAGCTTTTAGCTAATATTATTTCAGTCATCAATAACTACCCTTTTCTTGTGTTTTGGTTAATTGGGTAGTTTTACCATGTGCTATGAACTTTGTGTTCCATTTGCAAAATTGATTTTGCAGTATCAGATATGTTTAACTGCATAATCTTTTAAGAGCTTTATATGATTCTCATAACGTCATTGACTTATTTTCTCATCAATTTCTGATTTCTTCTGTGCTTTATGAGCCAATAATATATTTAGAGGGTGTTTGGCAATGCTTATTTAAAAAATCTTATAAGATGATAGATTTGATTTTGAAAATAAGTTGTTGAAGTGTTGGATAAAATAAGATGGTGGAGATTTTAAGAGCTTATATAAGCTCTCAAACAGGCATCAGCTTCTAAGATGTATTGAAGAGTTTAAGCTTTGCCAAACAGCCTCAACTTTGATAGTTTTCTGTGTATTCCATTGCAGCATAGTTTGAATTGATGTCACATCCTGGTAACCGTTTTGTTGGTCTCATTATGCATTCACATCAAGTGCAGTGAGAAATTTTAGACAAGAACTTGGGGCTTGTTTAACTAGTAAAGCATGTATAGTGAACAATTACCCTTCCCACCAAAAAGAGAACAGAAGATGGAGGAGGATAAACCAACACTCTACACACACCTAAACTCCAAAAACCCCACTAGCGTGCTTGAGCAAAAACTACATCATAATAATGTATTGATGTAGAAGATTTCATAGAGTTTGCTTCCAAATTGAGCGGATGGAAAGGGGTTTCTTGTGGTCTATGAAAAACTAGTGTTCTAAAAACCGCTAGGCGCTAGACAGGAGCGATGGGGCCTGGCATCTAGGTGCTTGGACAAGGTTAAGCAGGGTATCAATAGAGTTAGGTAGAGCCTTGTTAAATTCGGGGGGGGGGGCTTGGTGCGGTCCCACACATGAAGCGTCACCCAATATGGGGAGAGAGCCCAAGCCCACCAAGTGAGGTTCCATCCTAAAACCAATTGGTGATAGGAGTAGTAGCTCACTTGGTTTATAAAGTGGACTCTCTTCTCTTAATTAATCAATGTGGGACAACTCACAAGTGACATATCTCAACAAGCCTAATCGGAAGAAAAACGTAGACGGCCAAAAGCAGGCCCAACACCTAAACCAGGGATAGGCGGTGATTTTTAGAACAGTGTAATAAAATAGAGGAGAGTTTCAGTTTGATATGCATTTCTACCTTTTCTGCTGTTCTCCTTCTGTAGGGGAAAATGCTTCCCAGTCTTTTGTGGTGAGCACTAGCGAGGCAACTCACTAGAAATGCATGATATATAAAAACAAGCATGTTTGTCCCTTCCAATTTCAGTCTGTTGTGTCCACCAATATATGTCAGTTTTTGTATTATCATTATTTGCTTCTGTTTTTCTTTTTAATAGTAAAATTGTTATTATTCTATTTGACTGACTTTGTGTTGTTTTTCTGTAGATTGAAGGAACGAAATTTAATGACATCGACTTGTCAGCAGGGGAGTTTGCGAATATGATGAGAAGGGAGAATGCCCCGTCATGATCTCCAACCTTCGTGCTACATTCAATGTGGTGAAGTAGGTCTTAAATTTTATTTTCTGTTAAATAATAAGAAAGGGGGAGAAGTACAAAGTACAAACTAACTGCTGCTTATAATCAAAATGTACATGCTTTTGTGTAACTTATGAAATTCTGGCCTTTATGTATGTGGACTCGAGCATCATCGATGCCTCTAGCAATCGTACTCCAAAACTGCAACATATGTTGCTCATAATCGTTTTTAAGCATGATAACTTGATCAATATGGGAATGCATCAATGCCTAAAATCCATGTTCCAGCTGATAGCCTGAAAGGTGGTGCTAAAATTGATGAAGGTTGTCAAAAGTGATACCTGCAAATGAAAGCCAATTATATAGGTGTTATATTACCCTCTCACATACATGATCGTATGAATTAATGCTTAGAGCATCTTCAAGAGAGTGCTCCATATTCAAATTTGGAGCAAGCACTGCGTCAAAGCATGTGCTATTTGGAAGATGTGAGCAATTTTGCGTTAGAAATTGTGCAACAATGTAGCTGCGCTTAATTTTTATTCGTTTTGTTTAATTTAATGATTTTAGTGCAGAAATGGTATATTATGAAATATTCCTTTTTAATGCATAATTTAGAGGGTGTTTGGCTAAACTTATTTAAAAGATCTTATAAGTCCCCACATCTTATAAGATGTTTTTAGAGCTTATAAGATATTAAATCTTATTTTAAGAATAAGTTGTTGAAATGTTTGAATAAAATAAGATGATAGATCTTTTAGATGTTAGTCACGACAATTTTGTAATTAAAATAGTTAAAATTAAAGGATGTTGTTGAAATAAGACCTTATTTTGAAAAATAAGTTGCGATTCCCAAACTTTCTTAAAAGCACTTTATAAGCTCCTAACGTCTTATTTTGTGAACTTATGAGATTTTTTAAAAATATTTACCAAAAAAATTTAAAGAGCGTATGCTGTAGATATCTCAGTAATTGTCAAAGCAGCTTAATCGTATCAGGTTCAGATGTTCAAATATTTTTTTGAATGTTACATCTCACAGGGGAAAATTCAAAATAAAAAAAAAAGAAAAAAAGATAATAACAACACGAAAATTTTCTTGCCACTAAATGGTTGGCAAGAATATTGGACGTGTAAAGTTAAGCGCTGGTAGTGGCTAGGGAATGCATTGGAAACACGAACTCGAAAATATATTATTAATGAAATAACCAATGGAGTTTGCGTATTGTATGATTCTTAGGTACTTCAAAGATAACACGACCTTTTGTCAACAAAAATAAAAATAGCACGACCTATGGATTAATAGAGCTGGCAAAGGGGCTTGGCCCTGTTGGGCCAGATAGAAAAACTGGTCTAGGTCGTGCGAACCCAAAATTTCTTTAGGCCAATATTTTTGAGGTTCACCTATTATCTAGTTTATTTTGCCTTGGGCCAATTGGGTATTTGGTTCATTAGGCCGAGCTAAATAGATTTGGGAAAAGGACACGAATACCCCATTTTCCATACTCAATCCGATCGACAATGTCCATTTTCCATTGATTTTGGACAAAAATACAATTTTCATTGAATTTTGACAAAAATACTCATTTTCCATTGATTTTTTTGCGTTGGTTTCTTTGTTGTTTCTTGTTTTTTTGTTGTTTCATAATTGTTTCATTTAGGTTTTTATATGTTTCACTTAGCCAACTTTTCATTGAAAATCTCAATTTGTGGTATGCCAAAATGGACAATGGGAAGAACATAGAGAGTGTACCAACTTTGAAATAACAAGAATCATCGATTTCAATAGATCGCACATTCAACACCCTAAACGAAATCTTTGAACAACAAATTCAATTAAGAAAATTTGAGGTTACTTATCCATCATTGACTACCGAGAAATGGACACGACTCCACTATCGGACCAAAAAATACTTTGTATTGATTTCCAACATCGTAGAATTATTGAATGCATCAATTGTAGCGGGAAATACCTACTAGTAATAACTTTGCTAGAGTACGTGAGATCTTTAGTTCAAGATTAGGCATTCGACATCGAAATGAAGCAAAGATCAACATTTACAAGGATGACAAAAAAAAAAGAAGAGTATATGGGGAAAAACTACACTATTTCTCTAAATTTAAAAGCAATTTACTACAAACTTTTATCACATGATCCCCTGTTTCACAATTGTGTCTTACATGTTTCATTTATGTTTTTACATGTTTCAACCGATTACACCATCATTAAGATTTACATAACAATAATTCTCTAAAATCATTAGGAAGTGGAGGTAGAAACTCAATGTCGTTGTCATCGTTATCATTATTTTGCGGCTTCAACTTAACATGATTGTGAAGCGGATGTGAGCATTGCTTGTTCATTCTCTATCTCGAACGCTTCGACGTCCACAACCTTCCCAACAATAAAGTGCTTGGCATAACAAGCAACAAAAATCCACATTCACTACAAAAGAAATAAAAAAGATACGCATTCAGGATAGATAATACAACAAATCAAAAACAATAAAAAAGAACAAATAAATGAAAAATACATAAAAGAACAAAAGAAACACAAAAGAAACAACTTGAAACAACATTGAAACAACATCGAAACAAACGAAAAACTTCAAATCACAAAATAATAAAAGAACACAACAAATTGGGTTTAACCTCGAGTCTTCGCTCGACATTTCATCAAATGATTGCGAGCCTCACCACCGACCCGTTCAGTGTGACCCAAATCATAGACTTTACAATTGAGTGATACTTAATTACAATAAAAATCATCAAAACAACTTCATAATTCATCAAAAAAAAAAAAAGAGCGGATATGATAATAAGGTTTTTCACACTTTCCATTTTTGAGGCTAAATTCTAGACCGTTCAAATCATAGAAGGACTCGATAATCACCGTACAACTTTTTTGGGGTACACAAATTAAACCATCCTCTGTTTTCAAAATAGAGAAAATTGTGAAATCGAAAATGAAAGGGGAAAAAGGCGTGCACTTTCAGACGAATCGGTGGTGGCATTAATAGTTCTATTTTGAGCTCGAGCAAAGTGCCCATCAAACCGGAGGCGAAAACAAACCACAAAATCGGCAGCCGCTATCGTGGGTTGAGACGCCTTTGAGGTGGCGCCGTCACCATGTGAATTATTATATCTTGTGTTAGAAACTAATTAAGTTAATTATGACTCCTTTCATGCCTTTTCCCACATGTTTTCTCCTTCGCCGATTGACCGCTAGGGTTTTGTTGAACTATAGTTGTCATCTCCCTTTACACGCTTTTATTAGTTAGTTGGTTTCGTTTTTCGTTAAAGTGAATAACAAATCACACACGTGTCAATGTCTCATTTGTTCATTTGAATCGGCGCCTTGTGCGTGTGTATAAATAGCAGCGGTGGATGGCACAATGTATGATGATGAATTCGGATCAATAAAATCATTTTCCGATATTTGAGAGAAGATAGAAATGGAGTTCGTATACATTTTTAGTTTCTACATGGTACAGAGCATGGTTTTTGGCCATGACGCGCAACACATCAATCGTTTGGCGGCGACCTTCCGAAAATAACATCAAGATACTCGAAAGATCGGATCCACTTATGTTGCATGGATCGATCATCCAGAATGGTGCTCGTCACTAATCCACTCACCGGATCCAACTATCTTCATTGAGTAGAGCTATGAAATTGGCGTTGAGAGCTAAGTCTAAGCTCGGTTTCATATATGGAACGGTGAAAATACACGAATCGATTGAGAGATGTATGAGCAGTACGAGAAGGTTGATTTCATGGTAATTTCCTGGTTATTGAATGCAATTTCGAAGGACATAGTGGAGGCATTCATATATGTGAAAAGCTCTAAACAATTATGGGATGAATTGGCGGAGAGATACGGTGAAAGCAATGGTCTTCTACGTTATCAATTGCGAAGGAGATCTCCAATTTTTCTCAAGGTACATCTCTTGTCACGACATATTTTACGAAATTGAAGTGTCTCGGGATGAGTATGCGATTATAGTGCAATTGCACGAGTGTACATGTGGTCTTTGGGAAGCGCATTGTGTGCAAATGATATGGATACTAAGTTGATGCAATTTCTCATGGGGCTAAATGAAGTTTTGAACCGGTGAAGAACCAAATCCTACTCTTAGATCCGCATTTCTACGGTTAACAAGGCTTATTCCATGATTCTCAAGGTTGAGAAAGTAAGATGCATAACAAGGTCTAGATCATTTGGATACATCCGCAATGTTGGCTAAGAGTGGCTTAAACAGAGGACATAGTGTGGGGACTGGTTTTGGTAGGGGAGGAACCAACGGACATACACGGGGAAACACCTATGGCGGGGAAGAGGTCACTAGGAGGACTAAAAGAGGAGAAGGCTAAGGCGATTTGCGATCATTGTGGATTTAATGGTCATGAAGTGAAGGAGTGCTTCAAACTCCATGGATATCCTGGGATGGTACAAAGAATTGAAAGATCGAAGGTCGGACGGTCTATAAACATGGTGGAAGGTGTTGAGGCTACACCAATGAAACCTCGGGGAATGGAGAATAGTAAGGGTGGTAAGAGGATCGGAGGTGTTGGAAAGCGCAATGTTTGGACTCTACATATTTGTTGGAGGTGAGTTTAGTGGAGCCTGTAGTAATCATGATGCTATAGATGTCTTGAAGGTATGACATAGAAGGCTTGGGCATACATCTCTCAATTGTCTAGAGCATATTAGTTTTTAAGGCCTTTTTGCAATAAAGATGCTTTACAAATTTGTACTACTTGTCATGAAGCCAAACAGTGTAGATTGTCATTTCCTTCTAGTTCCATTCAATCTAAAGGAGCATTTGAACCGATTCATATAGATCTGTGGGGGCCCTATCATGAACCATCATGGTGACACATACATCTTACATGCTTACTATAGTTGATGACTTTACTAGGGGAACATGGATATATTTGTTGAAACACAAATCGGAGGTGGTCACACATTTGAGTCATTTTCTTTGAGTTTGTGCACACTCGGTTTTGAGAAACATATACGAGAAAATAAGAAGTGATAATGGGACAGGGAATTTTTGAGTGGTGAAGCTCGTGCTCTATTTCACAGGAAGGGGATTGTGCATCAGAGATCATGTCCATACACTCCACAGCAAAATGGAGTTGTGGAAAGAAAGCATAGACACATCTTGGAGATTACTAGATCATTACTTTTTGATCTAAGGTTCCAAAAGGTTACGGCCATACACTCTCTTTGGCAAAGAGTGCATATTCTCAATTCCTTACCAAGTGCTACTCTACACTGGAAATCACCTTATGAATTATTGCACAATGAATCTCCTAAGTATGACAGGTTCAAGGTCTTTGGGTGTCTTTGTTATGCTTCAAAGGTTGGACCACACAGAGGGAAGTTTGATCCAAGGGTTGTGGCATGTGTGTTTCTTGGATATGTTATTGGAGTAAAAGGTTATAGACTCTATAACCCGACTACAAGAGAAATATTTGTGTCAAGAGATGTGATTTTCTATGAATCACACTTCCTTTCCATGAAGCACCAACTAGCAATGATGGTGTTCCCATACCAATACTGGTGAGAAGATGAGAATGAATTTGAAACACCTAAGGATGTAATTGAAGCACCCCGTGATTCCTCGGGATGGTGAAGAACTTGGGAGAGGGCTCGAGTTAAGCATAACCAGGCTGGTTGAAGGATTATATCACTAACTCAATTCATGAAGGTGGAGAAGGCACCACAAACAGAAGGATGAAGTGTTGTATCCCCTGGAATGTTTTCCATATGTATCACATCCTCATTTGTCTTGACTTATATTATTTTCTTGGCCAAGATCATAGATTCTCCTTGTGAAACGACACTTATCGCAAAGTCGCACAGGATGAGAAATGGGTAGAAGCAATGCATAAAAAGCTATCGCACTTGAGGAGAATGACACTGGATATTAACATCTTTGCCACCTGGAAAGAAAGCCATTGGCTCTAAGTGGGTGTACAAGATTAAGAGGCATCTGATGGGAGAATTGTGATCAAGGCCGATTAGTGGCAAAGGGATACTTGCAAGTTGAAGGGATTGAATTTGTAGAAAGTTTTTCTCGATGGCAAAGTTGGTATCGGTGAGAATGGTGATTGCCTTGGCAACTCAAAGATAATTGGGATCTACACCATATTGATATTAATAATGCTTTTTTGCATGGATATCTAAATGAGGAGGTGTATATGCGACCACACCGAGGGTACTTTAAGGCAAAGAAGGGTGAAGTTTGCCTACTTAAGAGGAGTCTCTATGGGCTAAATCCAGGCAGTGGAATTTGGAATTTTGTGACAAGCTTTTGGCATATGGATTTACACAGTCTACACATGACAATTGCTTATTTGTCAAGAAGGATGTCCATACATTGCTGATTTTGATTATTTATGTGGATGATGTACTCATTATTGGGACATCGTGAAGCAGTTGAGGAGTTAAATGCCTATCTTCATGGTCTTTTCACTATTAAAGATCCGGGATATGCCAAGTATTTTCTTGGTCAGAGATTACGAGAAGCAACACGGGTACACATCTTTGCGAGAGAAAATACATCCTGGACCTTTTGAAGGATCTTTGGGCTTTTAGGGTGCAAGCCCGCATCCACTCCATTCCCTCGAGGATTCAATATTTACGCACGGGGAGGACCTTTGTTTTTGCGATGTTGGACGATTTAGAAGATTGGTTGGCGGATGCTCTACCTCAATTTATCCCTACGATATATCTTATGGAGTACAACAACTAAGCCGATTTGTTCATGCGCCTACCCAAAGTCACGGGATCTTCTTTGTGCATTTGCTACGATATTTGAAGGGGACACCATCTCTTGGCCTATTTTATCCTGTGGGGAAGTGAAACGTTTTTGAAAGTTTTTGGCGGGAACGTGTTTGATTACAAGGAAGTCACTTACGAGGTTATTGTATTTTTTTTTGGGAATTCACTTGTTTCTTGGAAGACCAAGAAGCAAAAGACGGTCTCTAAATCATCGGCGGAGGCGGAATATAGATCTATGGTTGCTACGGTGTGTGAGTTACGGTGGCTATGTAATTTGAGTCGTGATCTATACATAGATGTTGCTTTGCCTATTGCCCTATGGTGTGACAATAAGATCGCATTGCACATCGCTGCGAATCCGATTTTCCACGAGCGCATTTAAGCATCTTGACATTGATTGCCACATCGTAAGAAATCGGTACAAAGGTGGACTTGTACTCCCACATCACATTTCTACTCGTTGCCAACCGGAGACCTCTTTACCAAGTCCCTTGGAGGTCCTCTGTTTGAAACTATCTTCTCAAGTTGGGCATGTTGTCTTCACACCACATTCCTACTTGAGGGGGTGTTGAACTATAGTTCTCATCTCCCTTTACACGCTTTTATTAGTTAGTTGGTTTACGTTTTTTTGTTAAAATTTGAATAACAAATCACACACATGTCAATGTCTCATTTGTTCATTTGAATGCGGCGCGCTTGTGCGTGTGTATAAATAAAATTTGGATGGCACAATGTATGATGATGAATTGATCAATAAAATCATTTTCCGATATTTGAGAGAAGATAGAAATGGAGTTCGTATACATTTTTGGTTTCTACGAGTTTCGTTCGGAGAGAAGAAGAATCGGAGACGTGATGGAAATATGATTTTCGTTTGGGAGAATAATGAGCGGGTGGAATTGAAATCGAGACCTAACGAGTGAAAAAAAGAGGTAAGAATGGGTATATTTGTCATGTTTATGGCCAAGGGTGGGGCATATTTGGAATGATGGTGGTATTTTTGTCCTTTTCTCAAAACTCGGGGTATTTTGTGTAATTTCCTCAATAGATTTGGTCCTTTTCGAGCCTCTAAATTTATGGTCCGACTGACCTTATTGTCGGCTGCCGAGCCGAGCTTTATTGGGTGGGCCCAAATTGTCACCACTACCTATGGACCTTAGAGCATCCACAATGGGATCGTTCAAGTTCACGTTTTTAATTAGAACTTGCTTGTTGCCAATATGGAAGATTTAATAGTTGCAAGTTCAACTTTGAGATTCAATATATTGAACCTGGTTCTGTTCAATAAATTTGATAGTAGGATCCATTTTGAAACTTAAACTTGAACTTAACAATGTGGTAGTAGGAGAATGTTTAGTTCAATTTGATGTGGCAATATGGAACTTAGAAATAAAACGTGAACTGCAACTACCATTGTGGGTGCTCTTATGGTTAGTCGTATTGACTTCATCGCCTAGAATTTGATGCGAGATGATAAAAACGTAATAACACATGGAAAATTTTCCAATTTGGACGGTCAAAGAATTTTTTTTTTATGAAATCTTATTTCTAGGCTGCAAGGAACTGGTTTAATAATTGTTGTAATATGTCAAAAATTTAATGAATAATATATGAAGTCACATACATCATTTGTAAACATTTCTTTTTGTTTATTACAGAGATTTTCAAAATTACATGACACAATTTGCAATGGGAATTAAATTACGATGGATAGGAAAATTGTTAGCACATCATTCTCACACGATGGAATAACTTAGACTCCATGATTGATCCCTCAAAACTCACTAATTCTTGTGGTATTTTCTGAAACAAGGCTAATGGGATTATTGTTAATGTAGAAAAGTGGGACCAACTTGTGCTAAATCCATCACCCAACAGCTAAAGATTTGGAATTTTTAGCCCATGACATATCTCAACTAGTAAAGGACCCCGAGTGATGAGATGTCGCTTGCAGACTTATTTCGCATGAAGGTTGAATCACGATAATAATAGGGTGGAGGAGAATTTTCTCGTATGATGACTCGATCAAAAATAAGATGGACCCGACTCGTTGAAGTATATGTCGATTCACCTCCTCCAAAGGCTCAGGAGGAAGTGGGGCCCCTCATGAATGGAGTTCATCCTTTAATATTTGGAATTTCCAAGGTAATTTTGTCTTTGATTACATTAATGATATCTTAATAATCCTTTTCCTTATCTTGTCTTCAAAATTTTGGGGATAGAATGTCCATCTTTGTACACCATTAATTACATAGACAAGGCCAACAAAAGAAAAAAAAAGAAGAAAAAAAAAAAAAAAGAGAGAGAGAAAAGAATACCACCAACCAAATTTGGCCCTTTCTTAAGCATGTGATTTTGATTTACATACATTCTTAAAAAAACACAAGACCAAAGCATATTCCTGATTTCTTTACATCACTTTTTCGTGCGCCCCTTATAGATTTTACCACCCTTTTTCTTGCGTTTATGTTGGTTTCTCAGTCTTTTCCTATCTCTATAATCTCCAATCCACTGAAAACTGGGGTGTACTGCTTTTTCTTTTTACAGCTTTAATCTCTGGGAATTTTGTTTTTGTTTTTTCCTTTTTCTTTGTTGGGTTTTTTGAATACTATCTCAGTAACTGTAATTTTCCTTTTTCTGTTAATATAATCAACCGTTGTTTATGGCGTGATTTTAGCAAGGAAGATTAAATCAACGAGAAATCAAACAGATTCAGAATCAAATTTTTGGTATGTTATGCTGTTAAACCCTTCAAATTAGCCTTTTTAAAAAAAAAAATTGGAAAAAGATGTTAAAATTCAAATGATATCATCTCGATCTAATTTCCATAATATCATTTCTTTCTCTCTTATTATGTGATCCAAGAGTAAATATTTTTTCCCAAGTTGAACAGTACTCGTTATTTACAGCACACAGGGTAAAATCTCCATTTTCGAGTGTCGAAATCTTGATTATATTCGTCTGGGAAATTTAAACTTGTTAATATAGGAAATTATTGGGGTTTAGTGTTTTTTAGAATCCAGTGTTTGCGCAGGCGTTCTTGTTTTTATTCACTGAAATACATATATATTTCTTGATCATATATGTTATATTTGTATTTAGCTCAGGAATTTGGATTTTTGATACCCAGAAGATAGATTTTGGGGTAGACTGTTATTATTAGTTGCAATTAAAGGTTATACATATGGAAGAAGGTAAAGAATCTAAAGATCCTAATGTTGCAGTAAGCAGGACAAGTCAGACTAGGGTTTTACCCCAAAGGCTTCTCAAATTACTTGTATTTTTTTCTGGTCTTATGTTTTACTTTCTCCATTGTTAGCATCTACATGATTAGGTATTTTGGAGTAAACAATGTGATCACTTCTGTGAAACCTACCTTATTCCCCTGCAATTCAGAAATGAAAAGCTTAGAACAATGGATCAAACCCCATCCAATTTAATGCACGAAATGAGCGATAAGGAATTGTTTTGGAGGGCATCTCTTGTGCCCCGTGTGAAAAATATCCGTTTAATAGGGTTCGAAAATTGCATTCATGTTCTTGACTAAAGGACCGTTGCCATTGGCATCTCTTTGGGAGAGGTTTTTCAAGGGGCATGATGGGTTGTATTCGATCTACATTCATTCGTTGCCTTCGTTCAAGTCCGATTTTCCGTCCTCGTCTGTGTTTTACAAGAGACAGATACCGAGTCAGGTAGGCTTGAAACATGTGCAATGTTTAAAATTTTACGATTGCGTTCTTGGAAGAATTAAATATATAAATCGTTTGTAGCTCCTTGGGATTTTTTTTTTGTCTGGTTTATTAATTACATCATTGGTTTATCTGGGAATTGAAATTGTACGAGTTGGCTGGAATTGGTTGTTTATTTATGGTGTTGCTTATTTAGACATGTGAGAGTCATGTCAAGAGTGTTTTCTTGTCATTACTTAACAATTATCTGCAGTGTAAGACTCTGATTTTATCTTTTTTTTCATTTGTTTCTTATAATTCGAATCACATTCTGGGACTGCTGGTTTATTTCATTTGTCAGCTGGAAAGTTCTTGTGTGATGTTTCCTTAGCTATCTAGGAAAGTTGATGGCATATACTTTGACCTTTCCTTCATGCTCTAATCTCGAACTTGTGCTCTGAAAAAACTGAAGTTAGTATATTAGATTCTGGTAAAATGGCATACTGGTCATGTGGTATATTAGATTACCTCATTTTGCTTTTTGGACTAATGTAGACATGTTGCTCGGCGACAGTTCTCATGGACGCCATGTCTACTAATCAATTTTGGCTCGGTAGAGTCATCATTTTGTTTTCATTATTTTTACTCTTCTAAGATTTTAGCATTCTTCATCTTATGTATTGAATATCTCTTATGAAAATTTCTGGGAAAAATTACCACAGTAAGATATGCAGTAATATGAAGTGGGAGTGAGCTTGTTCAGTCTTTATACTAGCCACTTGATACTCCAAATGTGCGGTATTTTGAGAATTTGAAGGTGTACTTATATGGCTCAATAAAGAAACTGAAGGTGGCTGTACCAAATGATGCTTTTTTCCTTTCTGTTTTTTTTTTTAAATCTTTATATTTCTTTATTCAGCAAATGAAAAGAAAGCTAATGGTTTTTTACATAGGTCGATAAATTTAGTCTTCAATAGAAATGCGATTTAAATTTGGGTTGTTGTGCATAATATCTTAATCAAATATTCAGTTCATTGGATTTTGTCGATTAAGTTTGTTTATAATGCATCTTTGAAATGGCATCAGAAGATACTTGAATACCGGAAAATCATTGGTGACTTGAAAGTAGTACGAACATGTTTCCGATAAATAGGTTGACAGAAAGAATGTTGTTTGACAACCATGTCACGAACTCCGATAGTCAAGTTTTTCTACCTACCATTTGGAGCTCATTAGTTCATGTAGAGCTTATATCCACTTAGAATATACATAGGTCCTAGTTTTAGTTCCGATAGCCGCTTCTTTTTATCCTTATTCTTGTGACTTTTTTGTTGGTCGGCTTGCTGCTCATTTTCTATTTATGTGATTTAGTGTAATCTATTATATTCGCAAAAGGTTTTTTCATTGCATCGTTCTTTCTAGATTTTTGATAAGTGATGATTATTTTGTATACTTTTTTTTTTTTTACCCTTTGCACTCTTGATTTCTTGTTTAATGATTCTGTAAGTCCCATATTATTCTCCACAGGTCTCAGAATGGGGAAAGATGAGTATGTGTGATGCCGAGCGAAGACTTCTCGCCAACGCCTTACTCGACATATCCAACGAACGGTTCGTCTTGCTATCCGAATCGTGCATACCCCTCTACAATTTCAGCACGATCTACGACTACATAATTGGGTCCAAATACAGCTTCATGGGTGCGTTTGACGACCCGGGCCCTACGGGAGAGGACGCTACAACGACAACATGTTGCGGAGGTCAACATAACCGAATGGCGAAAGGGATCTCAATGGTTCGAAATCAACCGAAAGCTCGCCCTCTACATCGTCGAAGATACAAAAATTCTACCCGAAATTTTCAAGTTCTGCAAACCGGCTTGTTATGTGGACGAGCATTATTTCCCGACCATGCTGACTATTCGGCGGGAGTTTATTGGCCAATCGGAGCGTGACTTGGGTCGACTGGTCGAGGGTGGGGCCCATCCGGCGACGTTCGGCGGCTCGGATATTACGGAGGGATTGATGAAGAGAATGTTTGAAGGTCATAAATGTGTGTATAATGATCAGCCTTCTTCTGTGTGTTTTCTTTTTGCTAGGAAGTTTTCTCCAAGTGCCTTGCAAGCTTTGTTCTTGTTAGCTCCTAAATTCTTAGGTTATTAGACCTAACATTTTATTATCATATTTTATTGTTATTAGGAAAGGAAAAAGAACAACTTTGATGTACAGGAGAAAAAAACATTACTACTAGGTTTCTTTCTTGCAGCTGTAATATTATTAATCTTTGGTTTAAAAATAATAAATAATTAGAATTTAGAAGTTTTGATTTTATTTGTAGTTCAATGTTTCTGCATTTGCTATTTGCGAATTGCGATGCCCATTTAACCAAATATTTCTTTTTAATTATTATTTTTACAATGGTGTACCTTTTCTTTCGTGCAATTACAATTTATTTTAGCATGAAAATAAATTTTATTCATCAGAAATAACTTAATTATAACAACCCACGTGTTGTCATTAATCATCGAAGTAATGGCCGTTTGAATCTTATGAACAAATTCCTACTCTCTCTCTCTCTCTAACACTTTCCTCCCCCTTCTCTCTAACCCCCAAAAAAAACCCCAAACCTAATTTCCTATTCCCCTCCCTCCCCAACCACAGCCGCCACCCACACATCCCTCCCCCTCCCCTCCCCTCCCTCCATGCTTTCCACCGGAGGGCGACGGGCGATTCATTTGTGATTTTGGAAGTGACCGATATTTTCGTTCGGTGTGAAAGTGGGTCGGAGCTCCACTGAGGAGGTGTCTCGGAGTTTGAGTAGATGATGGCTGCGGCAGCGATTGAGTTGGGTGAGGGAGAGGCAATTTTTTTGTATTTTTTTCTCTCGTTTTTAGCTATAGTTGTTGTTTTCTTTTTTTGTTTGTATTTTCTTTTTCCCGGTTGATTTGCGAAACTCGTAGGCGGATCAATTTTTTTCTTCTGCAAAGTATGTAGTGGTTGCTCGTGCCCGATTTTAGTTTTTGGTGTGTTCGAGTCTCCTTTAAGGAGTCTTTGAAGTCTCCGTGCGCGGAGTGATTAGTTTGGGGTGGATAGTTTTTAGTCCATGTGAATCAATTGGTTTTACCAATTCCCTTGGCTCTTAGTTAGTCTTGTGCTCTTGCTTAAAGTTGGCTACGATTGTAGTTGTAATTTTAGTTTTTGAGTTGTTATAATAAAATTCTATCGTTCGACAAAAAAAAAAAAAAAAAAAAAAAAAAAGAATCTTATGAACAAATAAACCTATATATCGGGACAAATTTATTTAACTCGACAAACAAAGCCACCTATGAGGATAAATTTATTCATAAAATGAGACTAAGAAATTGAAAATCACTTCACCTGTTAAAATTAATTTATGATAAAGAGTTACGAATAAATCATGAACATATTAATGATTTTTTTTTTTGAGGGAAGTGAACCTATTTATGTTTTTTTTTTTTTTTTTTTTTTTTTTTTTTTTTGATAACTCGGCTTCGGACTTACGTGTGCCCGACTCTATCTCGACGTACAACCGAGATCCTCCAGGTAAAGAGAACAATTATATTCGACCCCCAATCTACTAATAACGATCTCTCCGAATCGAACCCACACGGATGCTATTCAAGATGAGTTCCCACCAAATCTTCACTACCGCATATGCCCCGGGGAGCAATTTGATGGAGCAGGGATATGAACCACGACCTCCACCCCACAAACAATTTGATGGAGCAGGATTTGAACCCCGACCTCCATCCCACAATCTTGTGGTGGCGGGATGATGGATGGACTAAGCCCCCCTGGTTAAGTGAACCTATTTATGATAAATGCATATGTTTGAACTTTGTCTTATGTATATTCTATATTTTGTTCCAAACTCTTTTAGAATCTTTAAAAAAAAGTTTTTTTTTGTATTCTTTTAAATTACTTTCTCAACTTTTTACTTTTGAGGGCACAACAAACATGAACAGATGAACTTTTTGTGTTTTCCCATTTTTTTTATTTATTCTGAGTTTCTTGAATTAATGAATCTAAGAGACATTTATAAAAAAATAAAAAAAAATGATGCACTCGATTTCTAACGCCCTTGCCAGAGCTTTGTGGAGGAGGTGAATCGCGTGATGTCTTCAAAAGTCAAGATCGTGAGATCCATAGATCGAGTCATCAAACAAAAAGAAATCATCTTCAACCTCATTCTTAGAAGGATTCGATTCTCCATGTTGTGGCACAAAGAACATGATAACACATTACTAACACGTCATTACCAGTTAAAGCTGTGTGGAGACATTTATAAATTAAATGAGTTATGGGTTTCAATAAGATTTATTGCCGTTTGAATATTAAATAAATGTCTCTACTCTCTATCAGACTTACCTTAATCGAGATGATGTGGTGCTCATTTAGGGACTTTATGCTAAGTTCAGTTGGAGCCTCTTTACTCTCTATCAAACTTGCCTTAATCAAAGCTGCTCATTCCAAGTGGTCGAAGATTGAAATTTACTTAGATGTGAAGGAGATTGCTCATAAGCTGAACAATAAAATGACGTTCGATGTTGCTAATATGACAATTGCCGAAGACATCTTTTTGTTGATGAACCTCTTTGATCATGTGTCTTTTTTTTATGTTGAGAGATCTTTGAATCTTTCTTGTAATAGGCTAGCTTTATTTGCATTTGAGGGAGAAGCCTCGCATGAGTGACTCTCTCATTTTCCTTTATGGATTTAATCTCTTGTGAGATTTTGTGATCAGTTGGTCACATGTACTGTAAATTCGTTTGATTTTGAGGTTATAACATTCCATCGTTTCGAAAAAAAAAATATTAAATAAAAAGTAAGATTCCTCGTGTACTTGTACGTGTCATAATGTTGTTGGCTGAGAAGGTTCTCGAAATTCGAGATTTAAAATCACAATCTCCAGAATGGTAGAACTACATTCTCACGTGCCGTGTCTTGTCCGTTAAATATTTCACGTGGCCCCCAACTAACCGCACCAAACGGTAATAAGTTGCCCAATTTACGATTGAATATTGAGTTTGAGTTGCATTTTGCATTTTTTTTTTTTTTTTTTTTTTTTTTTTTTATAACTCGAACAAGAACTACCGACTATCTTATCTTTGACTTTATTTCCGCCTCTCATTTGCCGCCAAGGTAAACGCGGGATGTGCACGACGCGATGTTACGGCGGAGTGTAGGTGGTCTGACGACAACCTGCAGATCCTAAGGTAAAGAACAATTATGTTCGACTCCCCCAATCTACTAATAACGATCTCTCTACTAATAACGATCTCTCCCGAATCGAACCCACACGGATGCTTATTCAAGATGTATGAGTTCCCACCAAATCTTCACATTTCGCATATGCCCTGGGGAGCAATTTGATGGGAAGCGAGGATAAAACCCGCTCCACCCCACAAACAATTTGATGGGCGGGGATTCAACCCCGACCTCCACCCCACAATTGTTTGTGGTGGCGGGTGGGCATTTTGCTTTTCATAATCATTCCGCATCGCACATTCTCGTTTCTCGTGCTTTAAGATTGTAAATAAATCGACTTGTCGGGTGTTACTAAAAAAATCCATTTGATATTATTAAAGTTTAATAAAATCTTAATTAAAATTAAAGAGAAACGAACTTGGATATTGATAAGTACCCCAAAAACTCTGAACAAAATCTCAACTTCAAATATTACACTATTAAACCAAATATGCAAATATGCAAAAAACACTCTTCAACCAAATTCTAAACCTTACACCAAATTTGGCATGAGCAAGTGTAATGTTATATCTCTTATTTGCCCTGCATTCTCTTCAACTTCAAATTTAAATTCCAATTATATCCTCATTTTATATATAGTTAATTTATATAAGATTATTTTAATAATTGATTAATATTTTATATAAATAATAATAAATAAAAATAGTTATAATTTAAACTAAAAGAGGTACTAATATTAATTTTGTAATATAATTTAATATTAATTAAATGTAAGTTTTTAGTAAATTACATTAACAATAGTAAAATATAAGTAAATGAAATAATTATATAAATAAATAAATTTGTTTTGTAAAATAAAGAAGAAGAAAAAAATTTATTTGATGCAATGTTTGGACATGATTTTTATCAATTTTGATAAAATTATACTAAATACTGTGTAGTATTTATTTTTACCCCAAATTTGATACAATGAATTAGAGATGGTGAAATTCACCTGCACCAACCCCCTTTCTCTCCCACTTCTCTCTAACCCTTACCCCAAAAAAAACCCTAGCACCCCTCCCTCTCCCACAGCCCCCTCCTTCTTCTCCCCTCCCCTCCCCTCCCCTCCATGTTTTCTATTGGAGGGGGACACCAATGGCGGTCCTTTTGCGTATAAAGGTGGCGGAATTTTTGGTCCAGGGTGATAACGGTCGGAGCTTCACGGAGGTATCTCGGAGCTGAGAAGACTATGGGATGCGACAGTAGATTTGGGAGAGGGAGAGACAATTTTATGTTTTTTTTCCATAGTTTGTTAGTAATGTTGTTTTTTTCTTATTTTGTTTGTGTTTTCTTTTCTCGGTTGATTTGCGAAACTCGTAGGCGGATCAGTTTTTTCTGTTCTGCAGTATGTAGTGGTTGCTCGTGCCCGATTTCAGTTTTTTTGGGTGTGTTACTGATCTCCTTTAAGGAGTGCTGAAGTCTCCCGGCGTGGAGTTGTTAGTTTGGGGTGGATAGTTTGTTAGTCCATGTTGTGAATCGAATTGGTTTTTCCAATTTCATTGTCTTTTAGTTAGTCTTATGGGCTCTTGGCCCGTTTGATTACAATTGTAGTTGTAATTTTAGTTTTGAGTTATTATAATAAAATTCTATCGTTCGAAAAAAAGAAAATTAGAGATGGTGAAGGAGATTAGTGTAGTATTTATTTTTACACCAAATTTGATACAAATTAGGAGAATACAATGATTACTGCCAGTTCAGTACGCTGTCGTATCAAACCAGCTGTCTTCCCCACCATTCGCCAGCCTGTAAATTCGGGCAGCTGCCCATACAACCTAGCTTCTGCCCGAAACCCTCACCCACTACCACCCTCTGATCTCTGTATATAATGCGTCCTTTACACAATTTATTTCTTACCTCTGCTGAGAAATTATTCACCTCATTCTCTCTCACGCACCAATACACGCAGAAAAGAGAAATGGCGGTTTCTCAAGTCAGATCTATGGTGGTTGCATTTGCGATAGTGACAATTTTCGCACTCGTGGGGAGCTCAGCGGCTCAGGAAGCTCCGGCACCGTCGCCGGCGTCTTCCGCTGGAATTGCTTCGCCGTCGTTCGCCGTCGGCTGCGCCGTCGCGGCAGTTTCGATAATCTTGGGATCTGCGCTCAGAATCTGAATTTATTGAAGAGTTTTTATGTACTTTATAGTCGAGTGTATGTATGTATAGGCCGATGGTGTTTTAGGGATTTGTTGAGTTTCATTTGTGGTTTGTGCAGATCTGTTTGGCGTTTTGCTTCTCATGGAGTTGTATTCTTAGTATTTGGTGCTGAAATTATTTCATTTTTTTCCGTTTTGTAATTATTTTGCATTTTATTTGAATTTAATATTTTGTATTGTGATGTTATGATTTGATTCAGTTCAATATGTTCTCTCGGTTTCTTCCTTTCTTTTCACTTTTTGTTTGCATTAATTAATTCATTGGAATTTAAACAGATCCAACTTTTCTATAATGGAAGAAATTTTGAGTTTAAAATAATTTAAATATTGAGTGGATCAAACCAATTTTAAGGTTTAATAAAAGCCCTAAAAGTTTCAGTAATAGGATTTGCAATTTAGTTCAAAATTATTTAATCATGTGTAAAGCTTTCAAATCATTCAAGACAATTATGTAGATAACTTTTAGCAATGGAAATTATTACATACAACAATGAAACTTTTGAAATTATGAAAATTGTTGAAATTGCAAAGGTTTGCAGCCAAGTATTATTAGCATTTTAATGTAAATGACCCAAAACTAGTTAAACTAGTCACTATAGTCTATAGTCCATATAATCGCTAGTCAGTAGACAGGAATATTATAATCCAAAAAAGCTAAAGATATTATGTTTTGATTTATTATATGATTCTTCTCTCTCTTTTATTTTTATTTTTCTTAGCAAGAATTTACTCTGTTAACATCAAACGGAAAAAAATATTTGTTTGTCGTATCTGAGAGTCTCAAGTTTAATCATCAAGTCTCCAACAAAAAGATATCAGGAATGTGATATTATGTTTCACTCAGATTATTCTATTATGTAAAGTGTAATACAAAAATGGAGTAAGGGGTTGATATGAATTTATAAATATTGTTAAATTTAAAGTTTTACTCTCTTAAAAATATACCTTTTTTTTTTTAATAAATTATATATTTTGGCTCATTCCGTGATGTAATATCTCTCTCTATATATAATATTATATAGTGGTTGACACTTGTCATTTCTCACACTGGTTTCTTTGCAATAATGAGTTAGCTATGAATCATATATTACCATAAGAAAGTGTCGCCGTGTCGCTTGCTGACTGAGTACTTTTTTTGTTACGTTTCTCTAAAACAGGAGTCAAATTAACGCGTCTTTGCGAAGATGGAAGAGTCACAAACAGGGGTAATTTGCCAAAGTATAGCAAAAATGAAAGTAACTCGCGAAAATATGGTAAAAATCGAAGTTGTTGTTTTTTTTGGCGCACCTCTTTTCCGCGCCAGATTTTTGAATTTTTTTATTAAAATTCGTATGGAGAATTTTAAAATCTCATATCACGAATTCTGAGGGATATGCTGAGGACTAAGGATGATTTCAGAGTTGACTGCTTTTGCAGTCTAGCGCACCTTGCAGGTGCGCCAACAGAACAATTTAAAAAAAAAAACGAAAATCAAATCTCAGCCTTTATAAATTACACTCACCTCACATACACACTCACACACCTCACATACACACTCTCACTCGTCTTCTCTCCCTCTCACTCTAACAACAAACACAACACGCAACACACACACACACCTCACACCGACACACACACACGGCTATATTTTCCGGCGATAGTGGTTTTCGGTCAATTTGGGCTTCCGACATTTTTGGGCGATTTGACCTTCCGGTATTTTTCGGTGATATGCGTTCCCGGCATTTTTCAAGTAAGTCTTAAATTATTATTTATTTCATTGTATTTTATTTTTTATCCGAAAATATTGTATGTTAATTTCGTCATTATATTTATGAGTGCAAATTTTATTTACTTATTAAAATAATATACACATATAATTTTTTGTATGTAAATTACTTCCAATTGCTTAAATAAATTTTAATATTTGTATTATTTTATTCTGTAATAATTGTTGAATTGTATATAAATAATACCCGCATATAAGCAATGTCACATTTATTTCAATTATTTAACTGTATTATCATTATAATATATAGGCAATGTCAAACATGATCACCATAATCGTATATTTTGTAGGACAAATTGTGCAAATTGTGAGCGATGTGAGATATGGTCGTAACGCAATTGGTGCTAGGAGAATTTCTCGTAGAACGAATTTTGTGAAATTGACTGAAATATTAATTTCAATGACGGGGGTTGATGTAAGTCAATGGAAGTTGAAGGTTTCGGCTAAATATTGTTATAACAATATGTGTGGAATTGTATCTATTACAAATGATGAAGATTTGTGATCTTTTATAGATCCGTCAGTTGGGATTGAGTTTTTTGATTTGTTTGTTGAGTTAGATCCTGTAATTCAGAATGTTGAAATAAATACTTCAGTAGGACATGGTTATTATCAGTATGCTGAGTTCCTTAGAGGAGGTGTGGTTCCTGAACTATCTGCATTTACACAAAGTGGACCTAGTAATGAAAATGTTGATGCTAATGGACCTAGTAATGAAAATAATGATGTTGGTGGACCTAGTGATGAAAATGTTGATGTTGTAGATATTTGTCGGCAAGAGCAACGCGTCTAAATTCGAACCGATGAAAGTGCATCCGACGAGGATAATGACGGTGATGGAGGGGATGAAGCTCAACAAAGATAAAAGCAACGACTCGTAATAATTCGTGGTAATTATGGGATTACGCTCCTTCTTATTGGTAGTTTTTTGATGCCAGGTTCATTTGGCAACAACGTGTCTCTGCATTACTTGGGAGTACCGCGGGATGCTTCGCAAAGATTGTTGGGGTAGTGTTGTCTTAGCAAAGATCTTGCAGAGTTATGCACTTGCAGAGGTTGACAAGGTGGTCATCGGTGGACCCATGCTACTATTACAGGTAAAAAATTTAAAGTTAGCATCTTATGTCTTTATATTTGCATATCAGATAAATAAATGTATGTACTCATTGGTGCTTTGTTTACCTGTTATGTTAGATTTGGGCTTGGAGCAGGATTACTGTGATTGTTCCTCGTACCACACGTTCTCGAGTTCCCGGGGCGATTATATGAGGACGTGGCGATGTAGATGAGCTACCTTTTCCGCCGTCACGGTCTAGGTACTACACTACTAACATTGCATATATTCAACATTAAACTCCTTACAACAAAATATGTAATTAATATGTACTATTTTCACATTTTAGGTGGATGCGATGTGCGATTACACACACACTGCTAGTCATTCCGCATGCTCGACAAACTTACAGGATAGACACATAAGGATTTATATTCATACTAAGTAATTTTAACTACATATTCAAATTTATTAATCTACAATTCAATTTATCACGGTGGATTTGGGAGCCATATGACATGGAGTCGGTAGATATAAAGATTGGGACCACGATGTATTTTGAGCTGTGGAGGTCTCGGTGCCCATTGATAAATCACGCTATCGTGGAGATTCACCATCCAGAGCGAGCTGGCCGAGGCGATTTGGCCTCGGACAACATATTCTCGATGTGCCCGCACAAACACACACATCACTCCATGATTTTACTCGCAAAGCGGTGATCCAGATGGGATTGGCCACGGCACCCATGCTACATGGGTCGAAGATTGGGATGGCACACCGACCAATTGTTGGAGGTGATGCGACAGGTCGGGGTAGGAGCACGGTCCCGTGGATATCGAGCGCATGGTACAATCGTATTACACGACGATTAATAACTCCACAAAACGAGCATATGACGGTCGGTATCGGCCCATGCGACATCGCAAACTCGAGATGCCATGGTAATTTACCTATAAATTTACTATTATGCACATTTAAATTATAACATTATGTATAAATTTCTGATATTTGTGTGTTACAGACTACTCTACTCGATCGGATGTGGATTAGTGTTCGAGGATGTTAGTGCTTCGATCCGATCTGCGATCACCCGAGACGTGATTTTATTGAGGAGATGACTAGTGTGCGGCGTCTCCCAGGTATGCTTCCACCAGAGCCGTTTCGAGGCAATCGATCCGTCACATACGCATGATCGGGCACGCAACACATGGATTACGACCACTCTGCGCCCACGGACACCTCACACACATGCGACGACAGTCCATCGGATATGCGTTGAGTCCATCTCGCATATGCGCCAGGTCCATCTAGATATCGGGAGGTCCATCCGGATATGCGGGAGTCCCTCCACTTCGCATCACACACGATATATGCCACAACCGTGAATTATGATCGTTTATACCACCCAGTTCACATCATTTACGACCGCTTCAACACGGATGTGGGAATGGCAGTCCATCCGCATATCGCGCGTCAAGTTTTCGGATTCGCATGTACCATTCCCAGTGGGTTTCAAGGGAGTTATATGAACATGGATTAGAGCCCGTCAACTTCCACCAACATGATATTGATAATCTTGAATACGGTCTTAAAGTGAGCAACAGAGAGACATCCTCCGAGATGTGGCACCAGGTGGTCATAGATATTAAGATTAGCATTAGTTAAAATTATGTATTTAGTAATTAATTTTGTTAAGAAATATTAATTTTGAATGTAAATTTATAATTAATGGTTATACAAATCTTTCTTTAATTACATACTTTTGGTACAATGACACACACACACACAAATCACAAACCAAGTTGAACAAGAATTTTAACATCAACAATATCTCAATCATCTAATAACGGGTCCTGTCATATTTTTATTTTTTTTTTGTTAAAACTTGCTGGCGCAGACTTAAACTGCGCCAGTCGAATAATTTTCAAAAAAATAAAATTATCTTCTGGCGCACATGAGGGAAGCGCCAGCAATTGGCCTGACGCACACCTCATGTGTGCCATCGAGCAAATGGCCAAAACCCAATTAATTCACCATATTTTCACGAGTTACTTTCATTTTTGCTATACTTTAGCAAATTACCCCACAAACAACCCACAAGGCGTTCAGGGTTCAATCACTTCCCACATTTTAAGTGTGGATAATTACACAAAGGCCCCTAAAATTTGGGCTAATTACAAAAAAAACAAGAAATTTTCAAAAATTACAAAAAAACCCATGAGGTCTGAATGTCTGATGGTGTCTTAAATTTAGGAGGATCATAACTATAATATTTTGATTAACGTAAAGGGAACTTATGAAATGTTTTTTTTTATACAAAGGAAAAAATGCAATACTAATCAGACCTAAACGATCTTTTTTAATTTTAAAATATATCTGGATTTTTTTATAATTATCCCGATCAAGTATCTACTTTTTGCTATTATCCCTTTTGAGTGTTTATTTTCAAGTTCGCCCTAGGATTGGGCTTTGAAATACTTCCCCCTTAGGTGGGCTTTTTCACTTAATTTTCTAGCTCACAGAAATTATTCACAAACGTTTGCCTTTGCTTTTATGGCCCCCAAGTCCCAACTCCCTAAAATTATAGTTTTTTTTTGCTTTATCATGTCTTCGCCTTTAATAAAGGAGGAGATATAAAGTAACTGAAAAGTCACCCAAGCGTTTCATCTTGTAAAAGTAATACTTAACTGTGGAGATAGTTTTCAAAATATTATTAGGATAGGTTTGTTTAGTGAGTGAGGGTGATTGGGGAAGTTTATGGGAAACTAGGAGTTTGATTTGATATATTGGTTACTATGAAATGCATTAGGAAACATAATGTGTAATTGAGAAAAGAAATTGGAAAAAATTGTTTTTGAGAAGCTAAGGGTGAAATTGGATATCTTTCATTTTAAAAATTTGCATTTTGCGAGTATAGTGGTAAAAAAATTTTGGAAGAAAAACGATGAATTTTGAGAGTATATTTGAATGTGAGATGAAAAATAAATGATGAAAGTTAATTTGATTTAAAAATAGTAAAATAAAAATTGGATATGATTGGTAAGTAGAAATGTGTGAGTAAGTGAATAGTAAAATTTGTAGAAGAATGTCTGATAATAATTAGTTTTTGTGAAAAATGTATAAAAAAAAAAAAGTAAAAGTAAGAGAATAGTATAATTTTTTAAAAAAAAAATTATTAGCAATCGGATATTGGGTTAAGAAAAATTCTCCATATAGAATCTCTTTCATAAACAAACATACCCTTTAAATGTTGCTTTGGTTGGGTGACAAAAAAGAAAAAAAAAGAAGAAAGAAATAATTCAAATTGTTATTGGAAAAAGATTTGTGTATGCAAAAAATACGGCCAAAGCGATGGTATTAAATTTTATCAGCAGAAATCCCAAAAGTACAAAGCAGACATTTTTTGGCAAATATTTTCACAATCTCAAAACTCAATTTCCACGAGGTTTCTTCATCATATCTACTCTGAGTCTGAGTCCATGTTTCCCATAGCCTTCAACCCTCTTGGTCTCTGGAAAAAAAAAACACAAATTGCCATAGTTAAAATCAAGTACAGAAAAAGAATTAAAAAAAAAAGAAGAAAAAAGACTTTGTTACAATTAGATAAATCAAAAAATATGTTAAAACTAAATCATAAAGAAAAATGTAGATCACCTTCTTGGAAACCTTCTTCTCTGACCTCGTACCGTTCAAGGGTCAAATCACATAACCATGCACCTGGACTTACCAACTGCAAATGCAAAAGAAAATATAAAATAATTAGGAAATTGACCCATAAATTTTTAAATATATAAATTTAAGAATTGAATGTTTGGATAAAATTATATCATCCAAAAAAATAAAATTATACAAAAACCATATTAGATCCCAACACAAACCTAAAGTCTAAACCAATGTGCTGTCCTATGTCTTTTTGTGTTTGGTTAGTATGGCGATGGGTTTGAGACATAAAAGGGTGCTCCCACTGAACAAAACAAGAAAACAGGAAAAAATATTCCCACCAACACCACCACCATTATGTAAATTGGCATATTCCTTCACAATATAAATAATAAAATATTGTAAAGTATACCAATTATTTAATGGTGGCTATTATAAACAATATTATAATGATAAAAGAGCAAAAAACAATTTCCCCTTTGAAAGTTTCTTCAATCTTCTTTTTTTCTTTCTCTGTTACTGGTAGGTAATGTATATTTTCTTTATCCAGTAGGTTGAATAAGTCACAATCCAAACAGTAAAAAAAAGTAATAGTTCCATTCACTGTTTTAAAAATTTCCGCCTAGCCCGGTCAGTCCCAGTCTAAACTCTAGGCTATCCTTATTTGCCTATATTTTTTTTCCATATTAGGTCCTGCCTAACCCCTCTCATATCACACCTAACCCCACCAAGACTTCACACAGCCTTTAGGCCTCAACCTGCCGTCCACCTAATAATTTTTAGAACACTGGTACCATTAAAGAAAAAATTGAATTGAGAAACCAGCAAAAAGTAAAGGTGGCCATTCATTTCCAAAGAAATGGATGGGGAAAAGGACACGTGTACACATACATTCCACCTAGCCCTATATGATTTCTAATAATAAGTCCATTCTCCAAAAGGCCACGTCTATAATGTGCCAGCCCCACATGGCAGTCACATTACCTATCAAAATAATAATCTACATTATTACTAACAATAAAAATTTAAAGCATAAATAAGTAGCTTTTCTAAGGGTTTAAATCTTAATTGTACACTTTTACTTAATGCACTTTATTACTGAAATTATATTCTAGATGTTTTGTACAAAAAATATATTCTTTGCTCTAACTTCTATCATGGTATAACAAATTCTTGTAAGCAAAGATTAAATACCTTGGTTTATTAATAAAGAGAAATGTGAACAAGAATACTCTTATGAATTAATTACATATAGTGGAGTACAGTTGTTAAATATGTGGCTGTACATAAAATGAAAAATGAAAGTCATGTGGAATGGCAATATTCAATTTAATTGTCTTTACTATAGCCGGATTGTATTCAATCTGGCAGATAATATTCTCCTTTACAGCTCATTACAATTACAATACAGATTTTAGTTACTCAATTAGCAAAATTATTACCATAACTCAACCAAACTAATGAATTAAAGCATGAGGCAAATCATTCAATATATTTGATGCAATGATAATCAAAATAACATTAAAAAAAATTGAAAAACAGACTTACATTGAGTGTACGCTGAATAAACTTGGCTCTCTTCTTGGGTCTCTGAGGTAGCTTGGACCCTTTAATTGCCATAAAGTCCTCTTCTTTCTCCTTATTTGTTAAAGCGATCACAAACTTCGGTGGCCACATAGCGGCGATCGCATCACCACTGCCGGAAGATGAACCGGTTCCTTTTCTCCCATCTTGGGCGGCTCGACGACCCAGAACCACCACCTCCGCCGCCGCTAGGGTGGTGGTGGTTGTCATTATGATGACTAATGTTATTAATATTGTTGTTTTTATTATTATGGTGGTTGCTGGTATTATTATTATTATTGCCAGTGGCACCACTTTTCTTATTATCTCCTCTATCTGGAGATGTTAATCCCCCTTACTCCGTTGCTATGATGACCCCTCATACCAAGCGAACTATCTGAATTCCTAAAGATCAAATGAAACAAAAAAATTAAAAAAAAAAAGAAACACAAAGAACACAAGCAATCAGAATTCAGAACATATGCATATGAATCTTGAAATACATAAATACCAACAAAATTATAAGACTATTATTCAAGATTGACAACCCAAAAAGGTTATTATACTAGTAACAAAATTTAATTTAATTTCATAAAAATAAAAAGACAGTAAAAAGTTAAAAAAAAAAATAGGAGAGAGAAATTTACAGGAATAGCCTTGTGGGGTAGAGTTTTTGGATCAACAGAATGGGCGACGAGTGTTGCTTAGAAAATGGGGGAGAGTTGTTAAGAGAAGGGTGTGGGTTTTGATTTGGGTCAGTTTTTTTTATTTAAAAAGGGTCAAGATATTTGAGGACTCTGTGTGTGTGTGATGTGTGAAATACAGCAGACAGAAACACTAAGGCCCTGTTTGTTTATGTTTAAGCGCCCATTTCCAATTTCCAACTATTTAGAAATGGAATCATGTTTGTTTCTAAAATTTCCAATGGAAATAATCATTTCCACTTTCCACTTTTCAAATAAAACATCATCTCAAACCTACAATTTCAATTCTCAACCCTATACACTACCCTACATCACTTATCAATCACTATTCTTATTTTTTAATCCAATTATATATGTGGGACCCTCTATTACCAACTTTATCTACTTAAAATACTACTATATATATCTAATGGGACCCACTAGCCTACAATCTTACAAATATAATATTATATATTCAATTAAAATATTCAACCACTATCAACTTTTCAAATTATTATATACATAAAATACTATTTCAAAACTATTTAACCAAACATAATCTCATTTCCAAACCTACATAAAACTCATTCTCATTCACTCATCCAAACATAATTCCAGCCACACGAAAACCAATAAATTCGAAAATTCATTTTCCAACACTAGAAACTAGAAATAGTCCATGGAAACATAACCATACAAGGCCTAAATATGGAGAAAAAACCTAAAAATTGTGTACAATGGTTAATGAAATATTTGGAGCCGTACGATTGAAATTCCTAAACCCATTTTCAGATGTGTTTACGTGTCCTAATCTTATACAATATGTGCCGTGGAGCTAATTGGAAAATAACAATTCATGAAAAAGGAAAGGTGTTTGACAGCAAAATAGTGGCCCACTTTTCCAAGGCCTCCAATAAACATGTAGAAGGGAAGGGGTGTTTCTGTAATTTAGGTAATAGATGGTGATGATATAATAATAATATAGCCCACCACCATGAATACAGGACAATTTTTTATTTTGATGCACGCTCATCACTATACCAATTGTATGATACAATTTATTTATACAAAATTCAAAAGTATCGAAAATTTCGTGCTACGAAAATTCTTCTTTTTCTTTTTTCTTTATAAAAAGACTGTCAAATAGGACATTGAATTATTGGCTGGCTCGTGGTTGATTTTTTTATATACACAACCAGACAAACTTACCTGTACCTAATTATAGACCAAGAAAAAAAAATAAAGATCAATTTCAAATAAGAATCAAGAAAATGGCATAGAGGATAAGATGAACAACCCAAAATCAAACAAGAACAAGTCAACAATATATATGCAGTGCAGATCTACAAGATCGAAGATTTGTTATCACTTTGAGTTTACAGGTAAAACATTTATATAATAAAATTATCGTACAATTACAAAAAATCAAGAGATTTTGAAACGAAAAACTCATATCCATATTAGCTAATTTATTTGAATTTAGATTTAACTTTTGGTTTTTAAAATGAATTGAATTTATCTCATGAATTGAAATCCATAAGACGGTCTCATTATAAAGAATCCAAGGTTTGATTCCGTAGTAAGTTTTTTTCCTTTACAAAAAAAAAAAAATTCAAAACACTCCCTCATATTTATAAAAATATTATCGTTATCCTTCTAAATTTAGGAGTGCTCAAACCTGTTGGGATTTTTGTAGTTTTTAAATATCTCAAGTTTCTTTCTGTAATTATCTCTAAAATTACATTTCTGTTCATCACACCAAAATTATCCAAAGAATTTCTCATCTCAACATCTCAAAGTCCACAACCCATTCCAAAAAAAAAAAAAAAAAAACTCATTCATTCACTTCGAATATATTTCAACAATTATTATCACCTTATCCCTGCGTGTCACTCACGTGCGACCACACAAAATATTTAAGCGGAAAAGAAAAAAGAGAAAGAAAAACAAGGAAAAACACAGCTTACCTTAAAATCCGATGAGACGGAGAAGCCGGACGCCGACGGAGATTCAAATATCCGTTACCACCGCCGTTAGTCTTGCCAGCATTATTATTATTGTTCAGCTGATTTGAATTTGGATCTTTGCTACTATTATTATTGAGATCTGATCTGACGACCCGGCGATCGACCCGGGCCGTTGCTCGCTGAGCCGGTCCTGAACCGGACGAGTTATTAATGCTGTTGCTATGGTCCTTCACCTGGAATTTCATGCACCGTAGCCTTTTTCGGTTGCCCCACTGCAACACGAAATCAGACGACGTCGTAGCGGCTGACCTGGATTCAGATCTCAATAACAACCCGTCTCTATTGGTGGAGTGCGTATTGTTTCTCTCCATCTCCCTCTTTTGTACACCTGTAAAACCGTCAAATCACATTGGCTCGTTATCATTAACGGAATAATTAACGGAGGTTAATGTTCTGTTAACTACACTCTGTTGAAGTTTTTGGCCATTTACAGCAAGCAAAAAAAAAATTCACAAAATCCCAAATTGCCAGAGTTTTTTAGCCAATTGCAGCTGAAGAAGAAAAAATGGAATGAGGGAATCAATCAATAGGCGTTACAATTCCACGACTTGGAAAGAAATTGAGAGAAATGGTCTGAAATCGGGAGAACTCTGCCAAACTTTTTGGCCAATTGCAGGGTAAAAAGATGAAAACAAAATCGCAGATTTTTGCTGGAATTAAGAAAAACAAATGGATGATGAATCCGTGATTTCATCATTATTAATTGATTGATGAGATTTGGTTTTCTGGAAAAAAGAAAATGTAAGCATACTTAGTACAGTACTCATTTGAGTGCCTTGTTTTGGTTTTCTGAACTAATTTGTTTGGTTTGATGAGGAAAAGTAAAATAAATGTTGACATCTGAAATTCAAAGGGGCGATTCAGAAAATGAGGAAATATGTGGTTGGAAATTTAACACATGATTTTTAGGCCAAATGGAGTGCTGAGATGATGACTCCAACCACTTCAAACCAAGGGGCTTTGAACAAGTGAAATTGAAATCACAGTATCTTTCAAGAAAAAAACAGCAAGAGAAGAAAGGAATCCCAAATTTTTGAATGGTAAAGAGGTGAACATGGGAGATTTGCACCAAATATTTTGCTGCAAAACTTGAAAAAGAAAACTTGAATCAAACAGAGGTTGGTGAAAGATGAAGCTGAAAAAACTAGGCAGAGGTTCAAATCTCAAAGAAAAAAACGAAAGGAAAAGAGAAGGGAAGAAAGAAAAAAATCACCATCGCCTTACCTGCAAACTTCAATTCTCTTCCACTGCTTTCCACTACCTTCTGCGGAGAAAATCTATTTTTTATCTGATAAAATCAGTGAAAATAGAGTCCTCTGAATCTGTAATAACAGAAACAAAAAAAAAAAAAGTCGTCATTCACAATGCAAATTATACGTTAATCTTCTGATCTTATCGAAATAAATTACCTTCGATACTCTGAATTTTGATGTTAATCAAACAGATTATCTTCTCCGGGATAACTTCGATATCTCATACGCTACAAAAACACGTAAAACTCCCAGCAATTTCAGCTGATTTACTCTTCAAACCCTCGCATATAGCGATTTAAGAGAGAAACAAGAACTAATCGACGTTTAAAAATTTCAGGTTTCTGTGTCAACTCCGATCTTTTGACCAGGAAATCGATCTCAAATCTCCGAGAATTGCATCTGTTCAACAAAAATTAACACGGTATAATTAAAAAAAAACAAATAAGAAGAAAAAGCGAAAACATAATGACAATCACAAACCTCTGGAGCCAAATACGTCTCTCAAAATCAAATCCAACTGCATCAAACCATCCGCAGTCCTGTTAACAAAATCAAACAACACGAAAATGTAAAAAATGGTAAACCACAAAATCAAACACAAATTACATGTAAATTCGTACAGTTAAACTCGTAAGACTGTAAATCTCTTCATCATCAAAAGAAAAAGGAGGTTCAGATCATTTGATTAATAATAAATCCACGGCATTTCCACTCACCAAATACCACTGCCAAAATTTCTCTATTTTCCATCAATTTCCCAAAATTATGAGCGAGAAATTATAGAGAGAGAGAGAGAGAGAGAGAGAAAATCTGCTATCTTATTTCTACTTCGTCTTCTTCTTCTTCTTCGTCTTGTGAAGAAAGAAAAGAAAATACGAAATAATAATCTCTTTTCCTTTCAAACCACCATTTTTATACCCTCCCGTTCTCCATTTTCGATCTCCAACCGTTGAAATATTATCAACGGTGTAGATCGCCTTTCGTTTTGATTTGTTGGAGACGGCGTTACGGTGCCCCACATAAACACAAGGACGATGATTCACGGCGTCAAGTGAGCTGACGGAATATTTTACGCCGTTAGTTCGCTATTTTCATGTAATATTTATTTGCAATATTTTAATCGTGGAGCCTTCTCCCCAACCGGTGTAGTGGCACTTAGCATGTGATTGACTCAACTTTGGTTATTTAACCTACCATGGTTAGGTTATCTTAATCCTCTGTTTTTTGAACATAGAACTCATTACTTATTGGACTTTGGGATTTGGAGAATCCTATAATAAACAGTCTTATAGTTTTTAGTTTTAATTGACCACGTCGTTGCACGTATATTTTTATTTTAATATTATTAATTTATAATATCTATTAACATGAACTCGGTATTTATTATTTTATTTTAATAGTAATATTCGTATAAGATTATTAAAAATAGAAATTTATCTATCAATTTTATATTTTCAACTATAAACTTAAATGTTTAATTCAACTTGTAAGGAATTATCCTTCAATTTATGCATGTCTCTAAATTATTATTTTATATATCCCTTCTTTCTCATACACCTCTATAAATAATTATATATAATTTGTGAGACATGTATTATTATATTGTACTTGTACTATTGAAAAAATGAGTACTTCACATTGTTAATCAAAAATGTAAAATGAGATATTAATCAAAATAATATGGTAGAAAAAAATCGTGAATAAATTTTAAAATGAACTATTGTGTCATTGATATAAACTTGAACTCACAAAATCGTCGGGTGACCGGGTCATCGTGGTGGCGGCCGTCGCACCATGGGCGAGCGGCCGACCCCCTTAGACCGGTCACCCTGTTGAATTTTTGATGCGTTCTTTTTTCAATCTTATTAGTGCGGCAGGTCGCCCCCTCAAGTTTTGACAAAGAAAATTCTAAATCGTTGTCGCAGATGACTTTTCCCTAAATTGTGGGATTGATTTCTAATAGCTATAATCTTGATTTTGCAATTTTTTTAGATATCGATTCCAAGAGAGTTTATCAAGTATCAATCATCTCCTATAAATAGAGGAAGAATTGAAGCACAATAAAAAGAGAGAACAACACAACACAACAAGATATTCTCAAGCAAACACTTGGTCTTCTATTGTCATTATTCTTGTTGTAATTTGCCTAGCTTATCACTTTCACATCCTCGAGGTCTCAGGCTATTCTTGATTACACTTGCACTCAATTGTATAATTCATTATCGAGTTGTAATCTTGAATTTTTGGGTTATCATTCAACACAAGATATCCTTATGAGTGTTTCTTGTGGTAAGAACACACTTGGGTGATCTAGGTGTTAGGTGTAAGAAGATTATGGTAATCTTCTTGTTGAGGTGTTGAAGAATTTGGTATTCTTCAAGATTGAAGATTGTAGTAATCTTCACAAGATGCCGTTGGAGATTGTGGTAATCTTCAAAGAGATTGTGGTAATCTCAAAGGTGGTGTTGAAGAAGAGTGTGGTGCTCTTCGTGGTGTTATTGTAAGTTGGTGTTGTATTAATTTTGGTAATTAATAAAATCTTTTTCTTTTTGAAATCCATCCCCGATATCTTGGGGTGGTAGAGATTAGGCCCTAGGTGGGTTGAACCTCTATAAATCGATGTGTGTTGTTTATATTCCGCACCTTTATTATTGTCTTTGAGCATTCGGTTCGAAAAAGAGGGCGAAATCGAAAAGATGGAGATAATTTATTCACCCCCCTCTAGATTATCGTAGCTGCTTGGACTTACAAGTGGTATCAAAGCCAAACTCTTTGAGAAGCTCGTTTCAAATCGCGAGTGAAGAGAAACGATCGTCGGCTACGAATGAAGCTCATCTATCCGGCACCTCCACCACCAAGCCACCACTATTTGATTCCAAAAATTTTATATTTTGGAAAGAAAGAATGAAATTTTATTTACAAGGTTGCGGATTCGAAATTTGGAACACCGTCATAAATGGAGAATCCATTCCGATGAAAGACACACCACACACCTTCAAAGGCCTCAAAGAGCTAAATGATGAAGAGAAGAAAATCATCTCCTTAAACGGTAAAGCTCTCAATATTTTGTATTGTTCACTTACTAATTTGGAATATGAACATATTGTAGGAATTCGATCGGCTCATGGAGTATGGGAAAAATTAGAAGCCATTCATGAAGCATATGCAAATGATAGGAGCAACTCAAAAGCATCTACTTCTCAAAGGGATACAAGTTCAAATATAAGGAACAAACCTTTTACAACTTCCAACTATGAAGTAGTCGAACAATGTTTTATGGGCATCGAAGAAGAAAACGAGGTATGTCTTAAACCCTCTACTTCCTATGATATTGTTATTCAAAATGATTATAGTGATTTACAAAATGATTTTGATGATCATCAAAATGAATTCCAAAGCTTGCTTGTTAAATACAAAAATTTGAAAAAGGAATTCAATGTTTTGAAAATTGAAAATGATAGTTTATTTACTTCCTATGAATCACTATCATGTGCTCACACCACCACACTTGACAAGGTTAGAAACCTTGAAAAACAAAATAGTACTCTTGTTGAGGATATTAATTGCATGGAAAATGATTTATCTAAATCCAACTTGAGGACCAATGAATTGCCCAATGTTGTGAATGTTAATGGTTGTGATAGTTTTAATAGTGAACTTGATCATGAGCCTAATATTGTCAAGCATATGAAAAAGAATCGAGTTCCTATGCATGTTAGTAATATTACTTGCTTTTATTGCGGCTAAAAGGGTCATACGGTAAATAGTTGTCGGGCTAGAAATAGCTCTAATTATTGTTGGAGACCTAAAAGTCTCAAAACCAATCCCAAAGGACCAAAGCACTTGAGGGTACCACAAAACAATGTCATTTTAGGTACCCGATGGATTAATAATCGAAGAAAATTCATGCCGCCAAGGAGACATCAAATGAACATCTCATTTGATCATAGAAGGAGAAAACATTTTCAACAAAGTAAATTTCCAAGAAGAGGATATAATCAAAAATGGGAAGAGCACAATCCTTGGAAATGACAAAGACATCATCAACAAGATGATTTTCAAAGAAGAAGAGACTATCAACAATGGGAAAGACAAAAATCTTGGAAATGGAGTAATCAAAGAAGCCATCAAGAAACAAAGTGACTTCTCGAGGAGAAGATATCATCAACAATGGGAACGGCACAACCCATGAAAATGGCGTAATTGGTAACCCATATCTCCCTATTTAAATATGCATTTTATTTTGTTATATGTGTCTTAATTGCAAAATGAGTTTTCAAGTGTTTATTTTTTTAATTAAGGTCTTCAATATATATTTGTGCTCTTAAAATATTTTTGAAAAAGAAGACCTTATATGGTGTTTTTAAAACTCTTGTGCATTTTTGTAGACTAAAGTGTGTTATCATCTCTTATGGATCTTTATGGCATGAGCTTACTTGTGATATCTCTTAGCCTACACTTTTATCATTATGATTTGTGCTAGATTTGTTTTAAGAATTGTGTAGGATTTACATATTTTCACAAATGGTCATTTACGTCATTATTTGTTAAGAAAGGCATTAATTATCGAGGTATGTTTACTTGTGTTATTCTTACTCTTATAGACTCGATATATATATTGCCATGTGCCTATGTGTTTGTTCTTCATAGTATTTCATACTAGTGTCATTAAGAGAATTTTTAGATTCTTTGAAAGGCACTATTCGATATTTGATTGCACATATTCGCCTTGTCAACTCTTGTTCAAATAATTTCTTTTGGTCTCAACTATATGCTATCGGATTTTCAAATTTCAAAAGAGACCTTTTGTAGCTTTCTTAAGCTTCTTTGAACTTGCATGATTTATTAGACTCTTGATGATCTTCTAAATGCATAATATGGGTTTCTTGCTTCATGGTCTATATATATATATATATATATATATAGTGTCTATTTCTACTATGCTCTTATGCAAGATATTTTTGTGATTGATGATTGAGGTATGTTATTGCACTTGGGCTATTTTTTTCTTGCTTATATAAGCGTGCGGTAATGAGTTTGTTAAAGTTGTGTAGATGAGAAATGAAGTACTCCAAATATTAGTTACCTTAAAATATTTGGATGTAAATGTTCTATTATGAACACCTTAGATCAATTGGGTGCCCTATGATGATAGTGATGAAGAAGACAAAAAGGGTATTCCGAAACAAACTCGATGACCAAGGCAACATTGGTCGAACTAAGGCGAGGTTAGTAGCTCGAAGGTTTTTTCAAGAAGAAGGTAATTAATTTTGATGTAACATTTGCACTCATAGCACATTTAGTAGCTATTTGCATTTTACTTGCCCATTCTTGTTTTAAGAAAATTTCAAGTTTACCAAATGGATGTTAAATCCAACTTTCTAAATGGTTTTATTCAAATATAAGTCTATCGGAGTTTAAAATTTTAGGCAAATGATTTTTATAAAAGGCCATGACGGTTGATAGACTTAGTTTTTTGCAAAATGATTTTACAAAAGGTAAAGTTGATACTACACTTCTTGTTTTGAAAAAGGACAAGGTTGTTTACTTGTGCAAATTTATGTTGATAATATTTATGGTGCTACTAATAAATATTTGTGCAAGATATTTTTCCAAGTCAATGCAAGGTGAACCTAAGTTGATCATGATGAGGGAAACTCAAATTTGATCATTGGAAATCAAATCACTCAATGTCAAGAAGATGATTATATTTCAAAAGAACTCTTGAAGGAGTTAAGCATTGAAGAAAGAAGAACTATCTCAACCTCTATGGCTAAAAATTGACAAAGGTTGAGAAAGGCATATCGGCCGACAAACAAATTCGAGGTATGTTTTCTTGTATTATTTCTATAGACTCGACATTCCATATGCCTTATGTCTATATGCTCGACTTCAAAAAATATCCCAACGAATCTCATTAAAGTGCCGTTAAAAGAAATTTTCAAATATTTGAAAGGCACTTCTTCTTATGACTTGTTGTATCCAAAGCTTTAAAATGTTCTTATTTTTTGGGATAACAAGTCCGGTCAAAATTATTCAAACTATGGTTCGTCATAATCGAACTAAACATATTGAGATTCGATATATTTGTTAAGGGATTGCATGTTTTAAAAAACTTGAGATGTGTTTAATTCCGTCTCAAGGATAACTCGTGGACTTTTTAATCACTCACCGCCGAATATCTTACCTCATTTCGAGCTTGATTATGACATAATGTATATTGAATGATGTCTACGTTTGCATTTTGCACGTTTTTTAAAACTTAGGGGCGAAAAATCGGATTTTTGGATCAAAATTCGGATTTTGAAAAACCTGGCAAGACAGGTGGGCTGATGTGGTTGAGGGCGGTCGCCCTCAACGCCGACCGGTTGCCCTCAACGACAACCGTCCGCCCTAAGCCATTTTCTGGATAAAATGTGTTCTGTCCCCAGCATTCTTATTTTCACAAGTTTTCTTCTATATTTCGTCCCCTTTGCAAATTTCACACACATTTCACTTCAAATGTGCTTTGTTTCATAAAATTCATATTTTGGGGATTATCTAGCTCGATTATCATCATCATTGCTTGTCTTTACCGATTAAATTGTAAGAATTCTACTTCCTTTGCTCAATTGGGTTGAACCCTTGAGATTGTGACTTATTTGTTATATTGTTGATGAAAATTTCATATGAATTTGATGAGCTTGTCATTTATGATGTATTGTATTGTGTTTGAACTGATTTTGGTGATGAAAAACTTGGCTTGATTACATTTACAAGAGCTATATACATCTTCTTTAAAACTTGACGCCCGTCAGTGTTCGATAAAATGTTTCAATGAAAAATTCATCACCTACATGATTCTCTCGATTTCAAAAGTCTTATATATTTATAGAGATCATGTTTTGCTTATCAAATGATCTTTCATAAACTTCTACAAGTCATATGATTCGACTCTTTCCTCCCATTTGGCCTATAAGCTTCATTGTTCAAATAGCTTTCGATACATCGGTTTAGTTGCGCACTTTGATATGATTATATGATGTTTTTATCGTTCTAACATTCTTTTGATGATTCCAAAGGGGAAAACAGGTTATAAGCTCATTAGCTCATAAAAGCTAAGTTAAGCTAAACAAAAGAAGCTATAAAAAGAAGCTATAAGCTATGACTTCCTAAAGTCATAAGTTGTAGATTACTTAGTCCATTTGTTGTAGTATGGACTCATATTCTTGTCTAATGATATTTTGTTGACAGGGGAGCTTATAAGCTCTTGTACTTAAGTTGATATGTAAAAGGTAAGCTTTTAGCTTGTGGTTGATTGCTTTTACATTACTCTTGTTTGTGCATATTGATAGGGGGAGCTTTTGCTATATATGTTTGAATATGTCTACTCCCATCCTTGTGTTTATATTGCGTGGAATGTTGTCGCTCACAATGGATAGCTTTTTAACCTAGGTAAAATTGTTTTGTTTTCAAAATCGACCTCGTTAAAATTGTTTTGGTTTGTAATCATCAAAAAGGGGGAGATTGTTTGATATATGATTTTATAATGATTTTGATGATTTTGTTTTTATACCAAAACAATGTTTTTAAAGGTTGTCCAAATACTCCTAAATGATTTAAAATATTTTTAATATTTTAGGAGTATTTCCTCAAGTTTATTTTCGACAATATTGGACAACACATTTAATGATTATATGTCAACGGGTTTTTACATCAAACTATGTGTCTAAATGTTGTCCTAATTCGGAGTATTTATTGAAATTTATATCGGATAACACTTTTTGTGTTAACGTGTTATTTCATCAAAACTATATTTCTAATGTTGTCCTAAATACTCCGGTCGGTTTAAAATGTTTTTACGATTTTTTGGAGTATTTTCTTGAGGTTTATTTTCGCAAAAATCGGACTACATTTGATTTAGGAGGTCGACCAAAGCGGCCAGGTGCACTGGGAACAAGTTTCGTGAAACGAAACTTAACTCACAAATGGTCGGGGTGACCGGTCGCGTGGTGGGCGACGGTCGACCCATTCTTAGACCGGTCACCCTGTTGAATTTTTGTTGCGTTCTTTTTCAATCTTATTAGTCGCGACCGGTCTCTCCTCAAGTTTGACAAGAAAATTCTAACCGTTGTCACGTGCAGACAACTTTTTCCTAAATTGTGGGATTGATTTCTAACAGCTATAATCTTGATTTTAATTGCAATTTTTTTGTAGATACAGATTCAAGAGGAGTCTATTAAGTATCAATCATCTCCTATAAATAGAGGAAGATTTGAAGCACAATAAAAAGAGAGAACAACACAACACAACAAGATATTCTCAAGCAAACACTTGGTCTTCTATTGTCATTATTCTTGTTGTAATTTGCCTAGCTTATCACTTTCACATACTTGAGGTCTAGGCTATTCTTGATTACACTTGCACTCAATTGTATAATTCATTATCGAGTTGTAATCTTGAATTTTTGGTTATCATTCAACACAAGATATCCTTGTGAGTGTTAATGGTAAGAACACACTTGGGTGATCTAGGTGTTAGGTGTAAGAAGATTGTGGTAATCTTCTTGTTGAGGTGTTGAAGAATTTGGTATTCTTGAGGTTGAAGATTGTGGTAATCTTCACAAGGTGCCGTTGGAGATTGTGGTAATCTTCAAGAGAGATTGTGGTAATCTCAAAGGTGGTGTTGAAGAAGAGTGTGGTGCTCTTGAGGTGTTGTTGTAAGTTGGTGTTGTATTAATTTTGGTAATTAATAAAATCTTTTTCTTTTTGAAATCCATCCAGGATATCTTTGGGGTGGTAGAGGATTAGGTCTAGGTGGGTTGAACCTCTATAAATCGACGTGTGTTGTTTATATTCCGCACCTTTATTATTGTCTTTGAGCATTCGATTCGAAAAAGAGGCGAAATCGAAAAGATGGAGATAATCTATTCACCCCCTCTCTAGATTATCGTAGCCGCTTGGACTTACAATTACATATACCAATTAAGTAATTATATGATTGATTTTATAGGACAATTGTAGTATTGATTGACCATATCAATTACTTAACGTCAATTTGATTAGTTTTATTAATCTCGTATATCAATATATGAAAGAGATATGTACAAATTTCAAACAATCAAATATTTGTTACCATTTTCAGTTTTGTAAATATTTAACTTAGTTGTTTTCTTAATTAAGGTAGTATATTGTTGTCAAATCATAAACTTGTGCACCTTTGAAATAATAAAAAAAAAAAAAAAAAATTCTCATTGACAATTATTGTCTTCTTTTAAGTTAATACATTTTTCTAAATTGACAAATCTTCAATCATAAGGTAGGATTTTCTTAATTTTTGTTAAACTTCTTGTCAATTATCCGTTGTGTGTAGTATAGTCAAATTCGATTAAAAATATAAATATATACTCTCAATTGTTTTACCAAAAGCTTATGTTTTAAATTCTTTCAATCAATAGTTTGTGGTATTTATTGATTGAATAAATACAATAATAAATAATTATTGTATCTATAGTAAAAATTACAATCAATTTATTGATTGTATAGGACAATTATAGGATTAATTACGTAACTTTTATATTTTCAAATCTCAAAGCAAATATTACAATCATAAACAAAAAAACCAATTAGCCAATAAAATATTTATGTTACTAAAGATTCTTGCCATTGACTTACCAAATCAAAGCACCACTAATTTCGGATAACTCCAAAACATGCATTGGTTAGGATAATATTTTCATTGATTTGTCCAAAATTGTATCTTATTTTATATCTTTTCTTTTTTATTCTTTTTTATCTAATTGAGTTGCCTTAGTTATGTCATATATATACTAATTTTATTCGATATTAATTAGAGTTGTTAATTATTCTTAATTAAGCAAATTATCATCATATTTAACACCAACATTGATCAGTGGACCAATTAGAAGATAATTTATTTTTCTAGACTGAACTTAATTAGTATATCGTTCACACTTCCAAAAATACCAATATTTCAAAAACAAATATAATAAATTAATATTACAACAACAATTGAATCAGTATGAAATAAAAATCCAGATATTCTTTCAAAAACATGATATAAAAATCAAACATCTTATTAATAATAAAATATTTTGAAATCATCCATAAAAAAATCCATAATCCAAAATCAATTTAAATATATATGGAATTTGGCGTGAGAAAAAAAATATTTCAATATACAATATTTAAAGCAAGTAAATATTTGTTACCATTTTGAGTTTTATAAATCTTTCAATCAATTGTTTTTCTTAAGCTAATACGTTGTTGTCCAATTATACAATTATACTCCCTTGTAAATGGAAAAAAATGCCCCATTGACCAATTATTGTCTTTTTTATTAAAAAGTAATATGTTATAAAATTTTAGATTAATAAATCTTTAATATTACAGTCGCGATTTTCTCATTTTTCTCTTAAACATCTTGTCAATTACCCATTCACATAGTATTGTCAAATCCGATTAGTAAAATATTAATAGATATGGTCTATGAATAAAAGTACAATTAGATACCGCCAATTGTTTTACCAAGGGTCAATTTAAAAAAAAAACAATCAATAGTTCGTTATATCTATAAGATTGATTAGAAAAGTAATAAATACTTATTGTATCTATAGGATTAAATATCATCAATTTATTAATTGTATACAACAATTATAATTTTGGCAACCACGTTGCATGAAAATCCTGGATTTTTCTTGTTTTAACCCGACTCAATATTGTCTTCCATTATGCCTTATAATTGCATAATTTTGTTCTTTGTGTGTACCCTTGATAAAATTGTTGCAAAACTTCATAGGTATAGGCTGTTGATAGAAAAAATATTAACTAAAAAATCCCACCACTAAATAAACATAAGATACCACGAACTTACACACACACACACACACACACACACATATATATATATATATATATATATATATGAGTGAATACTTACCAAACGAGGTTTCTTTATATGTGACTTTGTGAGAATCAATCGAAAAGTTGGATTCTCAACATCATCCACCTTAATGTCATATCATCATCGTCAGAATCATCATTGCATGTCGCACACGTATAAATTAAATTAATCAATTAATTAATTAATTTTTAATTAAACAAAAATATCATATATATGATTTAAACTTTAATATATTCCTGGTGATATCAAATACATGTATAATCGGTACACATCGATTGTTTCACATGAATCATCATTAGAAAATATTGACACATCAAAAACGTGGTTGGCACGATACGAGAAAATCAACACTTCACTATCTCGAAATTTCATTATCATGGACGAATTTGCTCCATCCATCTAAAGAAAGTAACGCGCCATAGGGGCTAACTATTTTGACCGTCCAAGTGTGTCCGTTCACATTATGCATGTCACAATTTAATGGTGTAAGACCATTAAATTGGTAGCTTAATTTGCATAGAAAACGCTGGCACAAAAAAATTAAATGTAATTACAATTTGTAATGAATTCTTAATTGAACAATATAGGAAGTCATTACAATAAATAGATTAAAGTTTATTGACGAATCAAAAATATAAAACTAATAACCAAAAAAATATTGCGAATCAAAACAAAACAATTATTGGCCAATCAAAACTATAAAACTAATAACCAAAAAAGAAAATATCGTCGGGAATAGAAGTTTATATATATTAACAAAAAATGTATGATGACACAAAATATATTGATGATAAAATATGTTAGTATTAGGAATATTAAAAAATAAACAAATCATACTGAGAAAACAACTTAAAAATACAACAATAGTATATTTTTGGGGCAATGATATTTTTGTAATATTAGGACCACAAAATAGTATATCTAGGGGTGTTGTCATTTTTGTAATATTATGTGGTGACAAAGTATCACTTTAAACTCGAAAAGTATCAGTTTTTATTAAAAAAGTATCGTTTTTACTCTAAAAAATATATGTTTTCAAAGTAATTTTTTTGGGGGTGGTGACAAATTACCACTTTCTTTTCTTTTTTCGGCAAAAGTACCACTTAAGACTCTAAAAGTATCACTTTTACTTTAAAAAGTATAGGCTTTTAAAGTAATAAAAATGATTATCTACTTGCAATGTTTTATATAACCTTATCTAACAGTATCACTTTTACTCTAAAAAGTATATGTTTCCAAAGTAACAAAATTACATTAGTAGTTTCCCTTGATATAGTATCGCTTTTGACTCGAAAAGTATCACTTTTTATTAAAAAAATATCAATTTACTTATTATCTATTTGCAAAGTTACATACAACCTTGTTTAATAGTATCACTTTTTATTAGCAAAAGTATTACTTTTACTCTAAAAAATATATATTTTCAAAATAACAAAACTAGTAATAGTAGTTTCCCTTAAAAGTATTGTTTTTGCACGAAAAGTATTGGTATTTCCTGGAAAGTATTATTAATGATTATCGATCAAGTTTTGCGTATATTTTTCTTTTTCGTGTTTTTCAATCAACTACAACCTTGATTCATTCGAACAACGTGGCCGGTGTAAATAACACAAAAATTGGAAATGTGTTGAACAATTTTTATTGTTTTTCTTTCAGCGATGTCCACATCTCGGGCAAAAAGAATCCTCGATTTCTCCTTCTATTTATCTTATCCATCATTTCCAACGTGTTGCAAAGGCACCCTCCAGGTTTCATTTTCGAGAATGGACGATTGAATGCTATGCATGAGCCATTAACAATACTATATTCCAAACAGACTTTTCCTCAAGAAACCCTGCGCACAGTGAACTTGGGATTATTTTATTCTTCAGAAAAGAGTTACAAGATAGGAGGCCCAAATTTTCAGGAACCATTTGAATAAATCCGATAATTCCTTTTCTCTTAGGGTTGAGTTGAGAGTCCTTTAAAGAGAGAGAGAGAGAGAGAGATGAGAGACGTGAATAGGAGATGAATTTGGGGCTTTTTTTTTTTTTTAATTGGGTTCGGGGTTCAAGTTGGGGCTCGTCTTACGGATCTAAATCCAGTGAGACGGTGTCACAAGAGACTTGCCCTTAGAAAAAAATGATAAGCGATGTTTGGGGTAATTATAATAAAATTACAAAAATACCCCGAGATTTTAGGACTACGGTAAAACTAACGGAATTTGTGTAAAGTCGATAATGCTGTTGTGAAATTCCCAAAAAAAGAAAAATGAAGGAAAAAAATGAAGTATTTGAGACAAAATTACTTCAGAACTTTGGGACTTTTTTTGTTTATGGAAAACCAGGAGGGTGGAAATTGTTTTTTCTTCATAACTAGGGCGGTATTTGTAAGATTTTGGAGAGGGTTTTTGATGTTATGTAATTTGTGAAAAATTGTGAACAATACTTGGTTGCTCCCAACGACCTTCTCTCGCCGATCACCTTCCAAGACTAATTCCTCCACGAAAACTCCCGCACAAGGGGGCCGGAGGGCTCCGCGTACCCTCTCCGATGCTTAAGTCAGTGACTTGGAAGAGAAGTAAAAAGCGAGAGAAAAAGCAATGTAACAGTAAAAAAATGAGATTAGGTTAGGATGAACCTGGGCTTGAGCTTTTTATACCTTAGCTAGGATTAGGGTTTCCATAAAATCAGGGATTCCGTTACGATTTGGTGTCGAGTCATCATTAGATTATGATTGGATCTCTTAAAAACCCTAATTTTACGCCTTTAAGACCATAGCTCCGACCTGTCTCAAAACACGTCGGACCAGTGTATTAATACAAAACCCCTTGAAATCTCCAAGACATCCTCAGGGCCCCATACATCTGAGGTTGTCGAGCTGAACTATACCCAAGGTCCTTTTAGAATGCAACGGATCACCAACAAATCACCTTAAATGCGCGAGGCAGCGGATCGGCCCAAAACAACGGGCCTCACAGTCGGCCCCATGCGTTAGGCTTTTCATAAGTCGGCCCGATAAGTTTGGACCACACCAAATCGTCGTGATTGGGCCTCGCAGGTCGGCCCAACACATGATAGGCTTCACCCTTCAGCCCAACATTTATGGGCTCCATAGGTCGACCTGATGTTTATGAGCCCTAACAGATCGGCTCAATGCTATGAGCCCTGTCGGTCGGCCCATACTATATTTTGCCCTTATCAATTCCTCCCCCAACTATGGATTGGTCTCCATTTCAATCATAGTTGATGATAGCCGAGCTAACCTATTCTTTAGGGTTTGTCTTTTGAATTCCCGCCGCCTCTTGCATTTCAAAATTCTTGCCGCCTTTTGGCCTTTCAAGTGCTGACACATCGATATGATTGATAGGACATCTTTTGATTCTTTTGCCTCGTAAACCGTGCGGCGTCTCCTCGAAAAACTACAACCTTTTTGGCTTCCCCTTTCTCCTATAAAAGGGGATCCCCTCATTCATTTATCACTTTCCAAAGCCCTTTTCCGACTCTCTCACTAAAATATTCCGTCGTTGTCTCGGCGAGGCTTTACTGATTCCGGCGTGTGTCGTAGGGCTTCATCATCAACCACTAAATCCTCCCTTATTAGGTACTTTTCTCCTATTTTCTCCGTTTTTTTTTTCTTTAATTCCTCTTTCTTGCATTTCCATGGCATCTTCTTCCTCTCATTCAACACCCTTAGACCCCTATATCATCGAGTTGGAACGGTGGTCTCTCAAGTAGCTCCGCTTCACGACCCCTTCCTATCTCTTTCTTTCCCCGTCCGATCCAGGATGCTCTTGAATCAAGCTCGATTCGGACCGGACTCTAGAGTAATAGAGATTTGAGCTCCGAGCTCGGGTCCATTCTTGGAATTCCCCTTTGATTTTAAGGCGCTTGGCTAAATGCCACACATTGTAAAATATAAGGAGGAGTATAAAAATTCCTTCCTCCTTCAAACTTACGTTACCCGGTCATCGACCATCTAATCGACCTCCCCCGATGCCCTATCCTTCTTCGCGGGTCGGATAGAGGGAGGGCAGGTTCCCATTCACTCCTTCATGGCCGAGGTATCCGCTTTATACCATGTTTCTAAAAATCGCTCGCCCCTAATTCCTTCCGCATCATGGTAGTTTTTTAATTTTAACCAAGTACCTAGAAATAGAACCCACGACCGATCTGTTTTTTGCTTTATTTGAGATAAAGACCTCCACTACTAAAGTGCTTTTTACATCACCTCCCGAGGTGATGCTCAATTCTGAGCAAATATCCTTCTTCGAACAAATTTTGGAAGGACAAGTACTTCTTTATTTCTTCTCCCGAGCTTGGGGTTTTCTATCGCTTGGACCAGAGTCGCCCCTCCAAAGTAAAAACATAATCCCCGAGACCGATCTCCTCATCTCAAGCCTCAATCATCAAACTCACTCACGATCAAGTACGACTGTCACGACTCATTACTCCTTCCTCCTATATCATTTCGAGTTGAGCCCTGTCATGGCTCCCTAGAAGATGACATTGGTAATTTGTTTACTTAATTTTTCTTTACTTAATAGCACTTCATATGTTGACCTCAATTCCTTTTTTTTGTCGACATCATGATGGCCGCCATGGTTCGAGGAGGAGGAAGAAGCAGCTCGCCGCCACTTCCTCTAATCCTCCAAATTTGGCTGGCAACACCCTCCTAGCAAGAAGGCAGACTCGGTGCGGCGACGACTGACTCGGCCGCCATTGTCATAGCCGATCTTCGGCCCGAGCTCGGCCCCGAGCAGGCCCCCACCAAAGAGGTCGGCCACTGGTCCCGGAGCTCCCCCTCCCAAGAAGTCGAGGGGGTCCTCTTCTACGCCTCTCCCCCACACACGCAATCCCATGGCCTCCCAACCAAGCGTTCTTCAGGGAACTCCATACTAAAGGACACAGTGATGGGCTTATAGCAACTCGGTTCGTCCGGAGTAAATGTCACGCTTCGACCGAAATTTGCTGCTAGATAAGCTTAGTGATGTTGACTTTGAGCAATTTCTGCTGCAGTCCACTCTCGGTCGGGTGACTTTGGCGCTCTGGTTTCCACTTTTTCGGGTGGGTTTCAATAACCCTGTTGTGATTCAAGAGATGAACTCCTCAAAGAGGAGTGTGCCTGTCACGAAGGCTAAGGACATCAAATGGCGAGAAAGAGGTTCATAACCTCCGAGATCGGCCAACATTCACAAAGTCACCGTGGCCTCCTTTGAAACTAAGTGAAGGACTTGGAGGCCGAGAACTCTTCCTCGAGGACCGAGTTGAGTGATCTTCAATTTTAGATCACCACCAATCTCGACCGAGCTCGAACAAAAGGGATGGAGACAGTCGACGTGGTTTTCCGACCTCTCTCGAAGGCTATTCTCTCATTCGATCATTTCGAGATCGAGTCAAACGGGGCCTTCCTCGGCTCGCGTGAGTTCTTAAGGTGCTATCTAAGGGGGCTATGGAGTACTACGGTTTTCCTTCGATCGGGCCGAAAGAACTCGGGCAAAGGGAATCGGTGAGCGGTTAAACAGGCAAGGTCTAAGAAATTGCTTCCGATCCTAAGGGTTTCATTTTTCTACGAAGAAAGCAAAGCATCTAAACAAGGCCTTTGTGGAGGTCTTTCTTTGAGGCCCTCGCCCGACCCTCTTGTCATCCGGCCTCGTAAGAGCTCGGAAATCCCCTGCTGACTCCCGGAGACCAAGCCTCCCGAGTCCGCCCTCAAGACCCGGCTCCGAGGAGGACCACGACATTGCTTTTGTGGACGACGTCACTATCACTTTTGATGATCTCACAAAGACAATGTTCCTCCCTCGCTTAGGAGTTCAAGATCTTTGCTATTGTAATCTCCCTTATGTACTTGTAATTATTTTGGATAATCAATGAAGTTTCTTCGTAATTCCATTTTCTCGATCTCTATTCTTACATTTTTACTTTTGTCATAGTTCGGTTTTGTAGAATACGATTCAGGCTGCGCTTGGATAGATTATATATATATATATATATTCAAAAAGATTGGTATATTGTGCTCTCATGGCCCCAAGTATTTGGCGACTAGCTCAAGTGAGCTCCAAATACTTGTCAATTGCATCAAAGGAAGTTGGCTCGAGCCGAGCTCCTTGCATTGTCTCGTGGCCCCAAGTATTTGGAGACTAGCTCGAGCTGAGCTCCAAATACTTGTCAATCGCATCAAAGGAAAGGTGGCTCGATCCGAGCTCCTTTGCATTGCCTCGTGGCCCCAAGTATTGGAGACTAGCTCGGTGAGCTCCAAATACTTGTCAATCGCATCAAAGGAAAGGCTGGCTCGAGCCGAGCTCCTTGCATTGCCTCGTGGCCCCAAGTATTGGAGACTAGCTCGAGTGAGCTCCAAATACTTGTCAATCGCATCAAAGGAAAGCTGGCTCGAGCCGAGCTCCTTGCATGGCCTCGTGGCCCCAAGTATTTGGAGACTAGCTCGAGCTGAGCTCCAAATACTTGTCAATCGCATCAAAGGAAAGGCGGCTCGAGCCGAGCTCCTTGCATGGCCTGGTGGCCCCAAGTATTTGAGACTAGCTCGAGTGAGCTCCAAATACTCAATCGCATCAAAAGAAAGCTAGCTCGAGCCGAGCTCTTTGCATGGCCTCGTGGTCTCAAGTATTTGAAAACTAGCTCGAGTTGAGCTCAAATACTTGTCATTCTTTACTAATTTATTTACGAACTAATGATTCGGGACAACAGATCATTTCATTCGGAATGAGTAACTTAATTACATCAGGATATTCCTCTATTCTAGGTATGATATTTCTTCAAATTGCAATTGTTCCAAGCTCTCGGAAGTTTTCGTCCCCGAGTTCCTCCGGCTCATATGCACCTCCTGCCAAAGACCTTCGCCACCGAAGTGGTCCTTCCCAATTTGCATCTAGCTTCCCTTTATTCTTGCTAGCATCCGACCTTCTTAGAACCAAATCCCAGGCACGAAAGGCCCTTTTCCTCACTTTCTTATCATAAGTCGCCTTGATCCTTCCTCGTGTCCGTTCCATCTACGCAAAAGGCCATCTCCCTTTTCTCATTAATGGTATCCATTGCCTCTCGAATCATCATCTCATTAGCATTTTCATCAAAATTACGAACCCAATGAGTTTCCATCCGATCTCGCGGTATCACGGCGTCCATTCATATACCGGTGAACGAGTCTCACTGTTGCCTCCTTTGGATTAGTTCGATAAGCCCACAACACCGAACCGAGCTCTCGAACCCACGTTTCCCCGCTTTCTCAGCGAGCTTTCGATCCTTAGACAAGAATTACATTAGTTACCTCCATGACCCGTTGGCATGTGGATGAGCCACCAACGTGAAATTTTGCTTAATCTTCAACTCTTCACACCAAGCTCGAATTTACGCTTGCGAATGACTGCGTTCCATTATCGATATCAAGATCAAGGTGTTCCATACCGCCACACTATGTTACGCGGATAAATTTCATCATCTTTGCATCCTCATTTATCTTAGCAAGGACTCTGCTTCCACCCACTTGCTAAAATAATCAATTGCCACAATCAAGAACTTCTCTCGACTGGCCGGAAGGAAAAGGACCAACAATGTCAATCCCCCATTTTGTAAATGGACATGTCGAGCTCATAGTAATGAGCTCCTCCACCGGCCGATGTACCAAAGATACGTGAATCGACACTTCTCACATGCTCTCACCAACTTCTCTCTGCTTCATCTTTCAAGTAAGGCCAAAAATACCACTCGCCTCAAAGACTTTTTTTCATCAAAATCCTTGCTCCCATATGATTTCGCAACACCCTTCATGCATCTCTCTTAGTACATATGTACCCTCTTCTCCGTTCAAACACCTCGGCAAAGGGCATGGAGAAGCCCCTCTTATATAACTTTCCCAATAATGCAAAAACGTGTCGCTCGAATTTTCAATTTGAGCCGCCTCATTCTTACTGCCGGCAGACTCCTCTCTCAAGTAGGCTATGATAGCCGACCTCCAATCCTCTTTCTCCTCGATCTCTCCGAGCCTCCATACCAACACAGTTTCTTTTGCCATCAAAAGTGTGATTTTTAGCTTGATTCTCTAAGGCCGCTGGCCATCTTTGCTAAAAAAATCCGCCCGACCATTCTCCGCCCTCGGGACCTGACAGATCTTGATCTCTTTCACTTTTCCTTCTAAAGCTCGGTATGCTTCAACATACCTCTTCATCCTTTCTTCCCGAACTTGAACTCCCAAAGAATAACTTGTTTATGAACGCAGTGAGAATCCATGTAAATAACCATTCTAGTAGCTCCCATCTCAATAGTCATTTGCATCCCTCTAATGAATGCTTCATACTCCGCCTCGTTGTTGGATAGCTTGAACTCCAACCTTACAGCAAAATCATTTTCGACTCCTTGTGGGCTGATTAAGACAATACCAAGACCGCATCCCGATCCTCTTGAACCATCCACATAAATCACCCAAGCTCCTTCTCCACTATCATCCCTTATTGATTCTTGAACAAAATTCGCCAAAGCTTGAGCTTTGATGGACGACTTTGTTCTCGAACTCAATATCGTACTCGCTTAATTCAATAGCCCGGTTACTAGCCTCCTCGCTACTTCGGGCTTGCTCATCACATTTCTCAATGGGAGATTAGTTCGGACGATTACCTTGTGTGAGAGAAAATATGGCGAAGCCTCCTTGCGTCACCACCAAGGCCAAGCCTGCGCTTCTCGATCTCCGCATACCACAACTCGGCATTTCTCAAAACCTACCGACATAATATCGCCCTCTGAATCGATCTCTCTTCCCCGATCAGGACCGTCTAACCCCCTTGTTCTCCCACCGAAAGGTAGAGGTATAAGGGCTCACTCGGCAACGACTTAGTTAGTAGTGATAGACCAGGCCAAATAGTTTTCAAATCCTCGAAAGCTTTACGGCAATCCTCATCCCAAACAAACTTTTTGCCTTCCTCAACACTTTGAAGAAGGACAAACTCCTCTTCGCGAGGCGTGAAATAAATCGATTGAGCGCATTTAGCCGACCTGTCAAACATTGTACATCCTTGGCATCCCGAGGTGGTGCCATCTCTCTAATAGCTCGACCTTCTCCGGATTGGCCTCTATTCCTTTCTCCGTCACCATGTATCCCAAAAACTTTCCCGACCTCACCCAAAGCGCATTAGTTGGGGTTGAGCTTGACCAAGTCACGCACATGGTCCCGGCCTTCATACTTTTGACCAACATATCATCCACGTATACTTCCATGTTTCGCCCGAGCTGCCCCTCAAATATCTTGTCCACTAACCTCACGGTATGTGGCTCCGCGTTCTTCAACCCAAATGGCATTACTACGTAACAAAAGGTGCAAAAGAGGTGGTGAAGCTCACCTCTTTTGGTCTAGTTTGCTCTGGTGATAGCCTTGTGATGCATCCATCATACTAAGCAAATCACACCCGACGTCGAATCCATAAGATGATCGATTCGGGGCAATGGATAATAATCCTTTGGACAGGCCGGTTCAAGTCTCTAAAATCACACACATGCGCCAATCATCCTCTGTTTTTGGTACCAACACTTTGCTTTGGATAGCCATTCGAAATTGGATTTCTTTGATATGCCCCGCTTTCAACAACCTCTGCACCTCCGCTCAAATTATTGCATCTTTCTTCGGACCGAAATTTCTTTTCTTTTGTTTCACCGGCTTGTGCGACGGATTGACATTGAGCCTATGCTTAGCAATGCTCGGATCAATCCCTACCAGGTCTTCCGCTGTCCAAGCAAACACATCCACATTTCCCCTTAGAAACCTCACCAGTTCTTCTCTCAACTCATCAGATAATCCTCTCCCGATCTTGGTGACCTTGTCAGGGTCACCTGGCACCAGCTCGACCATCATCATCTCCTCATTAGGTTGCACATGCTCCACCGCTCGTCCAACCTAATGAGCTTCTCTATTTCTATCGTCATCAAAAACACACCCCCTCTCCGCCCGAATACTCTCTACATACAACCTTCTAGCCATATATTGATCTCCGCCGACCTCTCCTACTTCTTCCCCATAAGGAACTTCATTTTCGGATGGTAGACCGACACCACAGCTTGAAAAGCATTTAGTGATGGTCTACCCAACATAGCATTGTACGTAGAAGGAACATCTACTATCAAAAATCAAATCATCCTAGTTTTGCGACTAGGCTCCTTACCCAAAGAGACAGGTAAAGTAATCATACATATTGGTTGTATCACTCCTCCAGCGAACCCGACTAGCGCCAGTGTCCACCATCTCCAGGCCGACCTGGAGATCCATCTTCCTGTAGCAATCATAAAATAGGATGTCCGCCGAGCTCCATGTATCCACAAATACTCGCTGCACATCATAATTAGAGATCGTCGCCGTGATCACAAGAGCATCGCTATGAGGTGTCACGATACCCTTGCTATTCTCGCCCAAATTGGATACTTGGCCCCGGCAGGCTGTTCTACCTTCAACTTCTCTTGCACCGATCTGGTGCATTTGCTCTCACATAGTTCTTCCGAGCTCGCCTCAAATCTCCTTCCGCCGGCCCTCCAACAATCATCGGATGACCTCTCGCCGAGGCTGGGGGGCGGAGATGGAGGTAGCTCCTCCCTTTCCTCCCCCTACGCTCCGGCTCCCGCCGAGGTTGGTGATATCCCCGATTGTCCCTCTTATACTCACCTTTTTCTCCATTTTATCAATAATGTACACAAATTCCTGAGATGACTGCTTGAATGAGTCGCTCGATCTCATCCTCGGTGCGTGCACCGATCCGTCGTGTGCCGATACTCATTATGAAATCTCTGAGAACTCCTTTTCTTCGCTTTTTTGGTGCCTCAACATGTGCCTTTGGCCACCTCAGTGCAGGTGTCTCTCAATAGCTATGAGCACCTCACCCGAGGAACAACCAATGGCGTATATTTCTCATACCTCGGCCGTCCACCCGTTGCCTCGGACTGAAAGCTTCTTGCAGGATCCCTTATCCTCCCGATCTTCTTTCCTATCCCTCATTTTCTCTCCTTCCTCCTCTTCATTTTCCTCGCCTCCTCCAGGTTGATATACCTCTCGCCCGAGCTAACTTATGACTCGTCAAAAGTCTTAGTGGCTCTATCACCAAAGACTTGAAAAACTCCCCATCTTTCGGCCCCGAGCTAGGGCATTAGCCAAAATCTCCGGACTAGCCGAGGCGCTCCGTATGTAGCTCGAAGTCCTTCCCTTCCTCCGCTTGATCTAAAACAGTCGGGGTGCTTTTTCGTACTTACGGCAACTCGTGGCGATTAAGAAATGCCGAACTAAAATCATCAAAATTTCTAATAGAGAGCAGGCGGTGACTAAACCGTTGCTCATTTGATTTCATCAAAGTGGTAGGAAAGACTCTACACATCACACCATCCGTGAACTGTGTAGCAAAGCAAAGCATTCTTGAAATGACGGAGGTGATCACGGGTCCGTGGTACCATTGTATTCAAAACTCGGAGCTTGGTAGGAGGGGGAGCTCATCCGCCATCACTTCACCCGAGAAGGAGTTCTCTTCGCACTCGGGATCGAAGCCGCTCCAGCGCTCCGCCCCCCCGACGAATATCCCTTACTTCACGATGGAGGTCATCCATATGCTCCGACCAATCCCGATCTTTAGTTGATGTGGGCTCCGCTCGACGAGTGCACCTCTTACGCACCGCGAGCCTCCGACCTTTCTCCCGGTCTCAAGGGGGACCACGGGAGGAGGGACCACTGGGAGGAGAGACCACGGGAGAAGGAGCCACGGCGGAGTTAGTGGCGGAAGCATCTCCGCCGATCGCTTTCCACCGGTTTGCTCAACGGCCTAGTGATAAAACCACCCATTTGCTCAAAGAACATTGGGCCCAAATCAACACTTCCATTTGGACATAGATGTATGTCCATCCACTCTAGATCTCGGAAACCGCCGCCCTCCGCCTCCACCGGAGATGGTGGAGGTGGGGGCCTGGTGCCTTCTTGCGTAACTTCGCCCGGAGTGTCTCCCAACGGTGTACGGTTCAGATCATCTTCCAAATTTCTCCTGATATCTTCCATAACCATCACTTGAAGCTCACGTCTCCGCTCAATGTTCCCACAGACGACGCCACTTGGTTGCTCCAAAAACGACCTCCTCTCGCTGATCACCTTCCAAGATTAATTCCTCCGCGAAACCCGCACAAGGGGGGGGAAGGGGGCTCTGCGTAGCCTCTCCGATCTTAAGTCGGTGACTTGGGAAGAGAAGTAAAAGCGAGAGAAAAGCAATGTAACAGTAAAAAAAAATGAGATTAGGTTAGGATGAACCTGAGGGCTTGAGCTTTTATACCTTATCTAGGATTAGGGTTTAGTAAAATCAGGGATTAAGATTACGATTTGGTGTCGAGTCATCATTAGATTAGGATCGGATCTCTTAAAAACCCTAATTTACGCCCTTAATACCATAGCTCAGGCACTGCCTCAAAACACGTCGGACGGTGTATTAATACAAAACCCCCTTGAAATCTCGAGACATCCTCGGGGCCCCATACATCCGAGGTTGCGAGTGAACTATACCCGGGTCCTTTTAGAATGCAACGGATCACCAACAAATCGCCTTTAAACGCGCGAGGCAGCGACAGATCGCCCAATACAACCGGCCTCACATGGGTCGACCCGTGCGTTAGGCTTTTTCATAGGTCGGCCCGATAAGTGGACCATACCAAATCGGTCGTGCTTGGGCCTTAGCAGGGTCGGCCCAACACGATAGGTTTCACCCCTTGACCCAACATTTATGGGCTCCATAGGTCGGCCCAATGTTTATGAGCCACTAACAGATCGGCCAGATCTTTATGAGCCTGTCAGTCGGCCCATACCATATTTTGCCCTTATCATTACTAGAGGGGTATTTTTAGATTTTTAGGCAATTTTTTAATCGAGTAAATCTCATTAAGTCAACGGAAAAAAGCTAACGGCTAAAGTAAAATATTAGACAAAATCAAAACTCAACGGTACTTTTATAATTTTGAAACTTACTGGGATGTTTTTAATTACCGCAAACCTCTGGGTAAATTTTGTAATTAACCCTTAATATTATGCATAATTAATAATTGTCAATCTCAATTAAATTTTTGATACTATCGAAGCAAATAGCAATAAATATTCCTATTCAAAGCGTCCGTAAAACATTGATAATTAGCAAGACCATTTGATGGGAAAGTAATGAGATATTTGTAAATTTTAAAAATGAGATTGTCTGCAACTTTGTCACCTAGCAACAAATACTTCCAGACTGAAGTCTACTCTACTGTGGTTTATACACACTCCACGAATAAAAGCTTTGTTTCAACCAAATTCCCACTACTCTATTTATGGAATATACCCAAATATTTCACTAACTAATAGGACTGAGAATGAGTGAAATGACACGATAACGCGATGACCTAACAAAACACAATTATAAACATGAATTACATTGGCAAATGACACGATAACGCACGACACAACACGAAACACGAGAAAAAAACACGAAAATGTAAATCAAGTTAAAATTAAAATTATTGTTATATTTAAGAGCAAATAAGATAGGTAACACGAAAACACAATAGAAGCACACACATGACACAATGATACGATTTGCCACCCCTACTACCTAATAATCATAAAAGCAAGTTTTTATAAACACACCAATATATTTAGTGAATGTAGCCAAGTACAATATGAACAATAATTACAAGATATTGCTACAAACTGTTCCCAACAGTGATGTGCTTCAGGGCTGTATGTACAACAAAAGCCACCATATTACCAAAGGTAATATCATTTTTTTGGTACTGATAAACATACTGAAAGGCGAAAGCCAACAACACCCTATATAGAACTATAGAAGAGAATTCAACTCTCCGGTTTTGCCATAAATCAAGCGCTGAAACCTCCGTGGAGAGAACTCCAAGAATTGGAAGGGAAGCTAGAGCAGGCTTGAGCCGATGCCTCAGCCATTTGTTCTCTCTTCACACCAGCATTGCAGATGTTGGCGATAGAGCGCATGTGTTTCATCCCGTACTGGGATAGTGAACCGCAGTGAGTCTCGAATGTTCTAACCTGTATAGCAGATATGATTAGTGCCGTTTTCTAAGACACGGGATGATTGCTAGGTAATTCATCTTTAATTAACAAGTTTTCGTGTTGAGATTTTTCAAGGACAAATGCGTGTAAGTTGGCGTTTTATCTTAATTCTTGGAGAGTGAAACCTGGAAGTACCCAACATGCTATCTATATACAAGAACGGATAACTAAAAATACTTCCATGAGGTTTAACCTAATTACAATTTATCTTTCAAAATTATAAATAGGGATGATTACCAAAAAAAAAAAAGAGGTTCGGACTAATTACAAAAGAATCCCGAGGTTTTAGAAATTCCAAAAAAAAACCTTGAGGTTTGATTTTATCTTACATTTTCCCCCTTCATAAACAAAAGGCATTTCAAACCCCCCCCCCCACCCCAAATTTAAGACTGAATCAAACCTGAGGGGGCTGTTTGTAAGTTAAAACATCTCTGGAGTTTTTGTAATTAATAATCTCATTTTTTTTTTGTAATTATAAATACCCATTTGATGTATGTTTCCTTTTACAATTAAACTTATTAAGAGGGTGTAATTTGTAAGATAAATACAAATCTTAATGGACTTGTGTAATTTAAAAGATAACTAATTTTTTGTAATTAGGCTAAACCTCTCACGGGCAGTTTTTGTAATTATCCCATATAAGAATGATGCAGCAGATTTTGAAGTATGGGACCTAAAAGGTGCATGGGGAAGAAGAGTATTCATGTAGACAACAACGAGAACCATGGAAAAGGGCATTGAAAAAGAGAATCATCTTTTATGTCGACTTGGGATTAAAATTGTTATTGAGGTACTTATCTTTTAAGCCGGATCAAGAATATTGCCGAGAACATCAGAGCTTTGTTCTGACTCATGAATATCAATAGTGAAAAACATACACTAAATAAGTATTGAAGTGAATTTGATATGTTTACCAGAGATTTAAGACAATCCCAATCATCAACAAGAGGCTGGCCAACAGGTCGCACGGACATCAGCACTTCAGGGCCCTTTTCGATTCAAAAAGTAGTTTCCCAATTAGTTTAAAGCTGTTATCAATGTGCGTCCGTGTGCCATAGCCTCAGTGAGCTGTTGTTGAGCTTTAAATTTCCTAGCAGAGCCTTCAGGAGCTTTTCTGAACTGCAAGTGGTGCATCAAGAAATGATTTTGACCATAAATGATCATTAAAACACAGGTACTTTTATCCAGCAGGCTCATGTTTTATATATGCATAAAAAACAAAAGGATTTTGTACTGAATAATGCATTTTTGGGTCCAAGCCACCTCTGTTCAATCTTTTTCTCAATGCCGATGCAAACTAAGCCATAACATCTGCAGTTTTACTGATATCTAATTAATCCACTTAATTTATAGGGAAAATAATTATTTGCATTATGAACTTTGGCCATTTTCACAATTTGCAACCTATACTAATTATTTTTGCAACTAACAACTTAAACTTTGTGTGTATTTGACTTTGCAACCTCCGGCCAACAGGAATTAGAAAATTCCAGGGATATTCGCCCATGTGACCTGGAACATTATAAGTCCGGCTGGTCGAAGGTTGCAAAGTGAAAAACCCGCAAACTCTAGGTTGTTAATTGAAAAAAAAAGTGTATATTGTAAAATATAAAAAAATGATCAATGTTCGGGTTACACAATTATTTTCTCTAATTTAAAATTGTTGATCTAGCTCAGTCTTTCAATTGCAACATGCGGCTTAATTGATATATAACCAAACACAACCATACGGAAAATGAAAAACACATTGTGATTAAGACGTGAAATTTGATTTTGTTCCAGAATAGGTGCAGATACCTTATGCCAAAAATGTAAAAGATCAGCATCACGCTGGTTGACAGCTTTAGAAGATGGCCGCAGAGAATTGTCATCCACAAAAGTATAATTATCATTGGCAGGATCTGTACCCATATACATGAAAAGAGACTCCACACTTAAATTCAGATCACCATATTGCATAACATGCGATCCCATATAAAATTATCATTTGCTGTCCGCTTCTTAACCTGAAAATGCCAACAGAAATCTATTCATTCATACAGTACATATCAGCAAACGTGGGTATAATTAACAATGTTTTAGTAATAACCACAGGAAAAAATATGCCGCATCAAAAGCATGTTGATCATTCACGAAACAACAATTGATGACGAGAGTGTAATTTTTAGGTTATACAGTGTCACTTTTCAACCTTCCAACCACCAGAAAGCAACTGTCTCTAACAAACTGCTCAATGTAAAGACACGGTTATATAATATCTTACCAGTTGGTACTGCTGCCTCAATGATTCGGTCCGACGATTGTGTATGTCACTGTCCATAATGCCAAAATGTCAATATTGATTAGAAAGAAATACATATACGACCACACGCGCAAATCACATACGATCATTTTAACATTATATCTTGTTCTTCAGACTGTTGCTGTTTAAGGTAGATGTTTGAGTCTGCTATGGAAAACTACTGTTTTTTTTTTTTTGAGTAAATAGCAAGGGAAAATTTGACTAGCTAGTCTCGGGAACTGGACTGGTGCACATGCGACAAACTTTTGCTCTATTGGCATGCACATTGACAAAGTTTTGAAACAATCACAAGGTGAAGTTGGGAAATTGATGCATATGGCATACCTGTCCTCCATCCAGGCAACACTATATAGGTCACCCAAGCAGGTTTCATATTCAGGGGGAGGACTAGGGTACTCTCCTGGGCAGTAGGTTCCCCAGCTACTCTCTTCCGCATTTGATGCAGTTGTTGCGTATATATTCAAACCTTCAGGAAGAAGACCTTCAAATATACTTCCAGATTCACAAGCTTCAAGGTAAAAAACCTAAAACATCAACGGAAAATTTTCAGGTCTTAATTCAGAGATGAAAATAGTTTCACAGAAAATGAAAGCCAATAATTGATTTACCAAGCTCTTATATGTTCCAGAAGCATGCTTCTTTTTCAAGACATTGATTAGATCATTCGCGTATATGTAAGGACTCGTAGGCATCCCTGAGCACGTGTAAGAACATCATTAATAATCTAGCCGATGTAAATATTCTATCATGAAGAACACAAATTTACAGCTAAAATGCAACTTCATTGATCTCCCATGGCCCCTCACTCTCCCCTCACCCTACCACCCAAAGAAAATCCATTATCAAATACTTTTCCTCGAATCTAAAGGGAGGGAAAAAAAAGGAAGAAGAGAAATCAAATCAGAATAGCCACAATCCTGCCCAGATTTGTTCAGCTTGCTTTAAATAGGAACAGCGTTAAACTTATGCTCTCACACATGCAAATTCCAATAATTACAATGATGAACAAATTCTTGGGCTCTCCAGAAGTCAAATGAAACTTAGCATGTAGTCCCCTTCCCTCATCAAACACAAACTCAATGGAAAAAAAAAAACGCAACATCGTTGATTACAAAGTACCAAAAGTGTTTTTTTAAGAATGGGGTTGGGGGTTGGGTTGGGGATTACAGCACGAAATAATGAACATAAGCAATCAACAAATGGACATGTAGAAGGAAGTTACTAACCAAGCACTCCGGGACCACCATGATCTGTGTAATATATGAAGATATGATCGTTCGGACCACTATCTACAACCTTTCCACTACCTCCAGCCAAAGCAGTTTTGTTCCCAAGAAGCACAGCGAAAAAGTTGTGGGCGGTAACATCATATCCAACATAATCCTGTCTCAAAAACTCACCATGTTAGGAAAAGGAAACTTATAGTTTCCACAATCATCAAGAAACCAGAAGACTTAGGAATGACACAAACCTTTGGAACTCCATGGTAGACATCCTCACCATGAGGGTTGTTAATGATGACGCCAGGCCTAGGGTTCTCTTCATTGTAGGCAATGTCGTCATACATAAAAACAATAATATTTTCATCCTTCAGACCACCTCTCTTTAATATTTGATATGCATGGCATACATCAGCCTGTTACAAAACAGAAGAGCCTTATATCAGTGCAAATGATCGGATGACAATAGAGATTTGATCATAATCATATTGAAACATATCATCTCCATGATTTGCACCTTGGACTTAGTAAAACGCAGATAACACACCACGTGAGGAACAACAAATTTGTGGGATTTAGTGCATATTTGGGAGCACTTCTTTAAAAGTCCATTTAGAAAATGGAGTTTTGAACAAATGACTTTTCGAAAAATCTTCAAGCTGACTTTTTGGAGAATGACTTATCCAAAATTCATTCTAAATTAACGACCAAACAACTATTATTATAGGAAATGGACTTTTAAATCCAAATGTCCATTTGAAAAGTGCTCCCAAACAAGCACTTAAACAGTAGATCTTTGATCGGCTAATCCAACGGTTGCAGTTACATGCTCTCTATCTTGTAATTAAGATATTGGCTTACTTGCCTATATCTCTTTAAAGTCACTTACTTCTCCATTTCCCCTAAAATAGAATTAACTTGAAGATCTTTTCCTTTAAAATAAATTCTCCTAATGTTCATGCTAAGGTACCTAATCAAATTTGATTGGTGCATCTTGGAGCTACGCAATAGTAATGCTAGTGTAATAAATTAATGTCAAAAATTTATTAAAGAAAATAAGACACTGACAATAGATATTCTGGAAGTTTGGCCCCTTGCCACTTTATTCATAAGGTCAGTCACTCACTCACCTTAAAGGTAAAATCAACATTTTAAAAGGTATAACAACCAGGTCCTCCACCCCAATATAAAGCAAATCACTGATAAATACATATTCAAGAAACTCCATAAATTTGTGAAATTATTAGTCAATATCAGCTGCATCAGCAAATAAAATTGTTTAGTGGAACAGCTGGCCCACTTCCATTTTTGTCAAAAAGAAAATATACGACTACCAATTATGGGAGCCTCTACATCTCTAATTTATTACAATAAGGGGTTAGCTGGTACAAATAATTATCCTTTACAACTTTTGTCAATCTAAGATTCCTTCAACCAAAGTAGAATACTCATTAAGCTCTTTATTTATACCACAAGCAAGTTTTTAATCCATATAAAGAATTGAAGCTAAAAGAACCACAATTTTCATCCAGCGACAACTGATGAAGAACGAAAAGGAAGCCTCTAATTAAGTAATATTTCCTTAATATTTCATTGGCACCAGCTGAATATATTGACTTCCTTGGTATGGCATCATAGAGAACAAAATTTTAAAACATTTAGATTTCAGGGCATCGGAGATGATGCCATCGTCAAACTAAAGAAAAATAAACGTCATATTGCAAAAACAATACCATAAATTTTCAAAAACTATGAAAAGTCGAGATATGAAAAAAGAATTCAGAAACATCTTCAAATAAATAAACATTGAAGAAGTTTAATTACTGATGATGTTTTAACCATGAATTATTACACAGATATATAAAATAGCAATGGAATTAAAAAATAAACCCAGAGAGAGATAATTGTATTTTAGTATTCAAATTGAACGAGAAAAAACACCTGAGAAACTCAAAAGCAAAAATACGCGGCTAATTTCAGTAGTAATTAATCATCATAAACTAAAACAGAACACCGTATTTTGATATTAAAAGCTGATACCAACACTCCAAGTTCATTTCAGGTTCCTCAGAACAATAAGCTTTTCAGCATAACAGCCAAGTGTAAAATTAGAGCTATCCACCACAAGGGAAAAAAAAAAAACCTTCAATCGATTTCAAGTAAACCAAAATATTGACAATTTAGGGACTCGTATCACCTGGTGCCTGTAATTCCAGTAACCAGACGACCCTGCCAATAGGACAGCCCATCTGGTCCCGACGGAATCATCGTCTGCTCCGGCGTTGCTCGCCGTCGCTGCGCTGCCGAAGAATCGGCGAGCATCGGAAGGGAGCTTGATGAAATCATGTCGGCCATAGACAACGGTCAGGATTGAGAGTGCAAGGAAGAGAAGTGCACCGGCGGTGTAGCGTATCATCATCTATGGTCCCTGGGGAACACTTTTTTTTATATAATTTGGTGGAAAATAATTGATTTTGGTTGGGTTATGAATTGACGAATATATAGAGAGAGGAGATTCAGTGACGTGTCCGTAAAGTACCTGTGGGAAGTTGGATTCTCTGCTTTGCATATTCATGCGATGTGTACAATCATTTGTTAAAAACTCGAAATTATTTTATCAAATCAAAAACTAATTGTGTTGTGTTTGGTTGATAAATTATTTAAACTCGGTTCGAACTCGATTTGATTAATAAAAAAAATTTGATGTTTAGGTTATGAGGTTTGGTTGGTCGACAATTTCGCACCACCCAATACAACATAGCTTCAATGCTAAGTCCATCCTGAAACCTGCAAACCCAACCCTAGAAAAGGGGTTGGAGGGTTTTTCAGGCGTACCTTCTCTAACGCTCATGTCAGGATCAACTTCAAGAAAGAGAGGGCGGAAATAATAACAGTATTGAAAATGTGTATTGTAGAGTCTAACCTGAACATGCCTTTTGATGAGTTATTTATAGGTTCTTAAGATTAGGGTTTCCTGAAATCCAGGAATAATTAAGCAAAATCTAGAGTTCTACAGCAAAATTGAAGAGTCGGCCTAATCCTCTCAGAGCTTGGGTTAGATTTAGGGTTTTTACTGTAATCCATAGATTTCTAGGTTTACCAGATCGGGATATGCATATAAGTTATCATGAGGCACAACAACTCGGTCCATCCACCCGACCCAATAAGCGCTTTGAATAAGAGAGCTCGAGATATTCTTAATTGTTGTCCGAGAGTCCAACAGGTCGGCCCAATAGGCCTTACTGAACAAGTTGGTCTACTTTTAACTCCCAAGATGATTATTGGGCTTGGAGAGTTCGGGACACACATTCAATCCTTATTAATAAAAAATTAATATGTCGGTCACTTAGATATTTTGGGCCTTGATAACCAAACAAGCAATCCGATTTGGACCCATCAAGGTCACTTATATAGTATTGATGAGTGAATTATGCAAATCTCCGAAAACATTGAGTAATCAAAAACCCAATTGTCCTTATCAATTCACTTAATCTACGGTGTAGAGCTTGTGAGCGACCAAGACTGGGCCCGTAGGTCGGGATCCAATAAAAATACGTGGATCTTTGGGCAACTTGATAATTTTATGATGGATGAGTTCACAAGGGTAATTCGATTATTCTCTTATCAAATACAAAATATATGAAGAAATCGAATTCTAGGGTAATTTTATGATAATCGAGGTTAAAAGGGTAATTTCAATCGTTTCTTTATCGGATACAATGTATGTGAACAAAATCGAAACTAACCGACTTTATTCAAGTTCTATTTAACTAATTGAATTCCAATAATTAACATTAATTCACTTGATCAATTGTCCTTATCAATTCACTTAATCTATGGCGTAGAGCTTGTGGGCGACCAAGAGTGGGCCGTAGGTCGGGATCCAATAAAAATACGTGGATCTTTGGGCAACTTGATAATTTTATGATGGATGAGTTCACAAGGGTAATTCCAGTTATTCTCTTATCAAATACAAAATATATGAACAAATCGAATTCAGGGTAATTTCATGATAATCGAGGTTAAAGGGTAATTTCAATCGTTTCTTTATCGATACAATGTATGTGAACAAAATCAAAACTAACCTGACTTTATTCAAGTTCTATTTAACTAATTGAATTCCAATAATTAACATTAATTCACTTGATCAATTGTCCTTATCAATTCACTTAATCTACGGTGTAGAGCTTGTGGGCGACAAGGTAGGGCGTAGGTCGGGATCCAATAAAAATACGTGGATCTTTGGGCAACTTGATAATTTTATGATGGATGAGTTCACAAGGGTAATTCCAGTTATTCTCTTATCAAATACAAAATATATGAACAAATCGGTGCGAGGTAATTTCATGATAATCGAGGTTAAAAGGGTAATTGCAATCGTTTCTTTATCGATACAATGTATGTGAACAAAATCGAAACTAACCCGACTTTATTCAAGTTCTATTTAACTAATTGAATTCCAATAATTAACATTAATTCACTTGATCAATTGTCCTTATCAATTCACTTAATCTACGGCGTAGAGCTTGTGGGCGACCAAGACTGGGCCCGTAGGTCGGGATCCAATAAAAATACGTGGATCTTTGGGCAACTTGATAATTTTATGATGGATGAGTTCACAAGGGTAATTCCAGTTATTCTCTTATCAAATACAAAATATATGAACAAATCGAATTACCGGGTAATTTCATGATAATCGAGGTTAAAAGGGTAATTTCAATCGTTTCTTTATCAGATACAATGTATGTGAACAAAATCGAAACTAACCTGACTTTATTCAAGTTCTATTTAACTAATTGAATTCCAATAATTAACATTAATCTAATATTAAATACAATTTGTGGTGGGTGAAAAATAGTAATGAGAATCGAATTTAGACCTCTGGTATGAGTTTGATGTCTTAACCACTTGATAATTATCTGATTCTCAAGATTAATACAATTTTCAATACTAGAAAATAAATTAATTTTAATTATATAATATACTCGACAAAACTCAATTTGTTATATCGATGTAGGATTTTGTTAGATGATGAATATTACAGAGTAGGCAAGAGACTGAAGAATGTACAAACATTGGAAGCGGGACCTGCGATTATAAATTTATAATGTATATATATTGTACTATTGTTTAATTTAATTAAATAATTTGTACTTTTGACCTGGCCCTTAATAATAGTTATTGGGGCCCCACTGACAGCTACCCGGTGTTATTATTGGCCTATCAAACCGAGACGCGATAAAACCTAATGTGATTGGTGGAAGTATGGAAAAATAGTTTAAATAAAATAATGAATTTGACTAATGTTTAGACTTTAGGGCACTAATATTATTTTTTATTACATAAATTTAATTTATTGAGAGTTTTAATGTTTATAAGTATATATTACTAGTATTTTTATATTATTTGAAGTACATATTTTTACTACATATATAATTCTTTTTTTTTTTTTTTTTGATGACGATTTTAACATTCTTCTTGATGCGCTACTCTTGGATAAAGATGATAAACCTTGGGGACGTCTTAGCGCAAACTACGCCAACCAGTAAACCACACTAGGCAAGCCGTGTGTGATGACTCAACCAAGAAAGTGTTGGTAGGGGGAATCGAACTCGTGACCTTTCGGATCTCGCGCCACCTACTCCACTCTTAACTTGAAACATTCTTGCGGGTTACATATATAATTCTTTAGTATAAGAAAAGATGTTGCCACAACTAGTGAATATTTCCATTTTACCCTTTTTTTTGTAGATATATCTTAACGGTAATTATTTCGTTATCGATGTAACCCTTTATAAGGGTGAACTGCAGAAATCGAACCCCCGTATCTTTCGATTTATTTGAAATTTTCCAAGAATACTTCGAACTTATTAAAAAAAAAACGGCAATTATTTCGTTTATATATACGTGTGAATATATATGTATTATTATTACATGCTAATAGGCACACAACGATATAGAATTAATATTCACAATTAATTTAAATAAGATATACGAACGATGGTTGAAGTATGGAGAAATAGTTTAACAAAAACAATAAATATGCAACCTTTATAGAGATGTTTGGAGTACTAATATTAATTTTTGAATAAATAAATTCAATTATTTGGAAAACCATCCATTTATCTACACAAATAAAGATTCTCCAAGTATTGTTTATATTGGATACATATGTATTTCTTAGACGATAAAGTGTTGTCATAATTGATGAATATCCCTATTATACACGTAAAATATCTTGTTATATGGACAATGACAAGTCATTAATTTGGGAAAAAAACGCTTTTGTTCTTTTTCTTTCTTTTTCTTTTTTGGGTAGATACTTCTTGACCAAAAATATTCTATTTTTCTTTATGTTGTAAAAATCACGACCAGTCACCCCGATTAGTAAAGTTTAGGCGTTAAGATCTCACCGCCTCTTCGTTTAGGCGTTAGGTTCTCTTGTTTGTCTACGTTTTTTTTTTTTTTCTTTTAGACCCCATCTAACTCCAGCGCTCGGTCTCACTGGCGTTAGGACCAAATATACCGCCCGACTAGCGCGTACGTAGCGCTTTTTAGTAAGTTGAATTTTCTTATATATTTACTACATACTAACAAATGGAATATTCAAAATTTTAAATGAGATAAGGTGGAGTTTTCATCGGGTACCACCAAACAAATAATATTACTCACTAAGACGTAAAATTTAAAGAAAAATGTAGCGTTGTGGTCCATATCTTGCAGCAAATTCTCACTAATATATTAATGAGAAAACGCCATATTTATAATGAAATACTAGGACAAAAAATTGTCATTTTCTTCAATTATAATAGACTAGGTGGCCTATAAAATTTCTCTTAATATCTTGACAGAAAACTCCAATATATTTTGATGCTTCAAACTCTTAAAAGTTTGCAAAATCTATATTTGATTATTTGGTTTGGCCTACATCTTCATGCTTGGTGGTAGAAGTGATAAGGCCATGTACTGTGGGCATTAGATAAATGGTTCACACAATTGTTATCTCATGGACAAACGACAAATTATAGTGATGAACAATTATATTCACCCACAAATACAAATAGTGTTAGGAAGTAAGAACAAAGTTCCAAGTTGGTTAGATATGGAATAGATTATGAGTTTGTATGGTGGGCATTGGGCAATGATTTCATTGGTACGGGGCTATTTGGATGGAAATCCAAAAACAAAATCATGACGGCTTATGCCCAAAGTGGACAATATTATACCAATATGAAAATTAGTTATGTTTGTGGACTCCCAATAAGTGGTATTAGAGCTATGACTCAGACATAGTCATGTGGATGAAGAGAAAATTCCCCGTGTAGAACAAGAATGGTGGCCCTAGGCAAACGATGGAGCATTCAGTGGAATCTATTGAACAAACGAGCTTGACCTGAATAGAGCGGGCTATTGCGAGCAAGATCTTCATGTAGGGTGTGCGCTCCCAACGCGGTGAAGATGGGCCTGAGAATGATTCGGGAATCGGATAATCGTCTGGGGGAAATTCGGTGGGCGAGAATGACTAGAGCGAGGAAGGACAAACACGCGCCATAGGTTTTAGGGAGACAAACTTTCGGCTATAGGTTGAGAGGGACAAAGGGCCGATCGCCTATCAAAAATAGGCGGTGCTCACAATCGATAAATATATTTTCGGGTAAGAATTTGAATTAGCAAAATAAAAATAATTTTTAAGTTGCAAAATTGCGCAGTGGGGGCAAATCGTCGATTTTACACTACAATCGGCTAATTTTACCAAATTTCTTTATGTCTTGTGAGACCCCCTTAATCACTTGGCGTTTTTTTTAGCGTATACGTCTCCCATTAATAAAGTGAAGAAAACTTCATTTCTATTCTACATGTGGGATATGAGAGTTCTTTAAACACTCCCAACACTTATTTTTTCCAACATATATTACTTATTGGAATTTTATCATAAACCGGCACTCAAATCTGTTTTTATTGAAAGAAAAAAAAACCTTATCACTTTATGATGCGTCAAATTGAAGTTACGATGTATATGATTGTGAAATTTGATATGTAGTCAATAATGACACCTATATGATTATGCCATTTGCTAAATTATGTGGTTGAGAAAGACTGAAAGGTGGAGGGAAAAAAAAGGCTTTAGTGCATCAATTATCAATAGAAGACAAATCAATGGTGATAGTAGAATCTTTAGGTATCTTCATGTACTCCCAATTCCAAGACAAAAGAAGTATAAATAGACATTTTTGGTCCTAAACAATTAATGTAAATTCTTCACTTATTTCCTTGACTTACTTTACATGATTTGGACAATTTTGGCCCTTCTTTGAGTAAAAATCAAATGTGTTTTTGAATTAGCGAGCTCTAATTTCATATCTTAATAAGTTTTAGGGATAATTACAAAAGTACCCATGAGATTTGACCTAATTACAAGAAAACTCAGCTAAATTTTAAAATTTCAAAAAAGTATCCATAATGTTTGATTCGGTGTTAAAATTAAGGCAGAACTGTAATATTTTTATAAACATGAGGGGAATTTTAAAATATTTTTTGATTATAAAGGGGATAAATGTTAGACAAAATAAAACTTCAAAGGTATTTTTGTAATTTTGCCCAAAAAATTCGATCACATCATTGCGAGTATGTATTGAACTTGAGCCTCGTCATCGCGAGTAATACCGTGTCGGCACTAAAGTGTTTTCCATCTAAAAGTTGGAATAAATAAATAAACAAATGTAATGCTAATTATTATTGGTAATGCAAATTTATTAACTTAGTGATAGTGATTTATATACAAAAACTTAACCATCTTTGTAAACACGTAAACAATTTTAATCAAATCATTATCGTCCAAAAAAAGCAAACTTTATTTTACTTTTCTAAATTTACATACATACAGATATCCTTTAAAATTTTCAGAAGAATTCATAATTCTACAAGTAAGATAATCCAAATTAAATCAATTAAAATTCCATGATTCGTTACGAATTAGCTATCTTCTTGAATCTTGGGTATGTCAATAATGCAACTTCAAGACTAAGGATGGTAATGGGACAAAAAAACCCATTCCATAATTAACTCCGCCCGTCGAACGGCTTCAAACCGGTCAAACGGGTTTCGGGGCGAGTCGCGGACCCAGTCAAAGAAAACCGCCGGGCCCAGAGTGGGTAACGGGTCCTTATGAACCCGCCCCGTATACAATTAATAAGTCAAATTTTATATTTAATGTTTAGGGCCCAAGTCATGGACATTAAATATTATCAACATATTTCCTCAAAAAAAAAAGTTATATTATCAACATATTGTGACTGCTAATATTGTAATTTCTTCGCATCTGACCGAGTCTCTGTAGCAATTAGGGTTCTAAATTTTCCAGCCTCATAGCTCGCGAAGGGCCCTGCCCCCTTCCGACTGCCGACGCGATTAAATCCCTCCGCCAGCGGCCGCCGCGGAGTTCGCGTCTCCGATAAGCTGCACCAACGTAAGTCTACTCTTAAATATTCCTTGCCGAAGACCTTCTTTGTTGACAAATTCCATAAAATGTTTGCAGAATATTCTCTGAAAGAAGTGATCAACTAATCATTAATGGGGCGGCACCATTTTCACAGATTTGAATGTCAATTTTATTTGAGAAATTATTTATAATACTATAAATTTTAGAAATTACAAATTAAAAAGAGTGAGAAATTTGAATTAAAGCAGCCATATTTTCCCTGGAATGCGAGCTGACAAATGATCAATTTAAACGTTGGCAGCAGGGTATAAATTTCAATGCGGGTCCGGCGGTTCCCGGGTCTAATGCGGGGCGGGTCCTAAGACAGGACGGGGCAAGTTCCGGGTCTGTATTTTCCTTCGCGGGCGGTTTCGGGTTTGCCACCAAACCCGTCCCCCCTGCACCCGCCGTTGCCATCCCAGATTCAACAAGACATGTATCGATAACCCAATTAATTTTTAGGGCAAAACATAAAAAAGTAAAAGGATATAAGGTCGGCCCATGGGTAGGAAGCCCAACATACTTACTGGATTTGATACCACTAATGTCCGGCCCAACTTATATCCCATAAAAATGATTTATAAATTATAACTCTCTTTCTTTCGATTCTTGTTGTAGTTCTTTGTTTGAGCTCTCTGCTATCAGTCGCGAGAACACTCTGCAGAAGTTTCCATAACCGAGGGTTAGTAATATTTATCTTTTTGGTTCTCTCAATTTCTATACGTAATTTCCTGTTTACAGTGTTGAATTCAAGCTTCTGTCCTTATGCATAAATTGTTTAGGGTCATTCGAACTGAAATCTGCAAGTTATGTTGTATTGATACAATATATATATATATATATATATTGTATGTGTGTGTGTGTAATGTGATAGGATCAAAATAACACGCCTCTAATTTGTGTTTTGTGCTTTTGATTAGCTTTAATTTGATTTTACTGTTTTTTGTTGGCGTGTCTCTTAGGCGCTACATTTTTCTAATCTTTTTTTGGGTAATTTTTGTTTTTTTCATAGGGTTTCGTTATGGTGCTTTTCTGAAATTTATGAACATAGTGTTGAGGACCATTTATTGGAATTGTTAAGGCGTGATACTGCAAACATGTTTTCTTCCACACAATTTGTGAAAGTATAATCTTGTAGTTTCAATTGGGAGAGGGTGGACACTAAACTTTACTTGTATTTGACATGGACTGTGCTTATTGAGCTTGACGGTTCATTCACGGCTAGATTGGGCCATATACCTTTTATACTTACTTTAATGTAATCCTTCATTTTATGTTTGTATGTTGAAATTATTTGAGCGTGCTGCAGCTTTCTCATCACATGGAAGGAGGGGAGAGCTTGCTAGACACACTTTTTGATGAGGAAGGTGTTGAGGATGCCCAAGATGTTGACATGCTTGATGTTGAAGAGGGCGAGTTAATTGAACAGGTTTCAAAGACTGAAATAGGAGAAAGTCTTGATGTTGGTGGTAATCAAGTAAATCAAGAATCTGACAAGAGGAGTTCAAGGCGTAAGAAGAAGAAAAACAAGCGAAAGAGAGGCAGCCGTGCTGGTCCAAATGTAACTGATATCAATAGGTTTGGAATTTTCACGACATTATGTTGGTTTATTTATGAAATCTGTTCTGCACGCTTTGTTGTGGTCAATATTTGTTACTGATTCATTAAATGGTTTACTCACGGGAAGATGGTCTTTAGAAGGAATGTATATCATATCTCATTCCTTTTCATGGATAAACTCACATGACACGTGCCATTTATATTTGAACTGCTATACTGTAGTCCGCCTAGTTTTCACTTTAACAAGAAGATCTGCTACAGTTCATATTTTATACGGCTTCTTTTATTAAGAACATCTAGCTTATCTTAGGCATTTATTTTCACATTTTTGGTCATTGTTTTATTTTTATGCCACTTTCCTTAGGTTTGTTTTGGATGCATGCAAGCGTTTGCGAGAGAGAAAACAGTATCTTATGTGGACTGCTGTTGGTTGTCTTGGTGTCTCAGCTCTGAGCGATCTTGTTCAAGAGGTACATTTCTTTTTACGTTCTCGTATACATTTTTAGTGAAGGATCGATGTTGGCTCATTTGCTGTTTTGTTACCGATGAACCATGGTTGTCATTTTGTAATTACAACCATGCTTAGTTTGTTTTTGACCTCTTCTGTAGCATGTATGCTGTAGGTTAGGGAAGTTTGTTCGTGAGTATGAAATGTGTAGATTCTTATTTTTTCATGTCATTTGGAGTATTTCAGTAGTTAAGATATTGACAAAAAGTTAGTGCTAAAATCTATGAGGAATAACTAACTTGAGGGCTTTGTTTCACATGCAATCCAGTGCGGTCCAAGGTTTCCAATATAAAGACGGGAAGAAATAGGTAGGAATATAACCCACACAGTGCTTTATCTTTCATGGAATTCTCATAAAGCAATATATTTTCTTCATGGTTAATCATTCTGTGACATTTTAATCCAGAGAAGTACATCAAAATTCCGATGCTCAGATGATGGTCATAGGTCATTACTTCAGATATCATCACTATTTGGATGACTATTGGTATGCGTTTTCATGTAGTTTCCTGGGAGAAAAAAAAAAGGGTTTGCTTAATTTTTCATCACATCATTATCTTAGTCGGGATCACATTTCTGATATCTTTTTTTGCTTTGTCACGCTATACCACAGGCTTGTTTGCATAAATTGTAGGAGTTCCTAATTGGAATAAAGTCTCTTACACCTTAAATGGTCCCTAGCCCTTCTTGTCCTTGATGTTGAAAGTTCTATAAACTATAAATCCTTGGTGTTGGTGAACCTGGAAATATTCACTTGGTAATTGAGATTATAGGTGAGACCCTAGTTAACCATCTTACTCTACATGCTTGAGGACCACGTCCTCCTTAGTTCTGATCCTCAATATTTGTTCCCGTTCAATCGTAAATTCTTCAGACTGAAGAACCTCTTACTATTATGCACATGAAATTTTGATCTGAGGTAGCTTCTTTCCCAATCACTTCATGATTTCTGTTAGTGTAGGTTGATTGGAACGGTTTTTCCTTATCTGTTATAACTTCTATGTATACTCATGACACAAGATCAATAAAACCTATGCAACAGACTGGTATGATACTTAAGAGCAGGGGCTGGGAATAAACATTGGATGTGTGGGATTTCTTTAGAAGAAAAATAGTCCTGCACTTGTTTATGATACATCCAGGATTTAAATTCTGGAGACATATTTTAAAACTTAGTTTGCAATGAGATGGAAACTTTTTGGTTGGATGAAGAACTTGACGGTTTAAGATCCATAAATAACAGAAGAGTTGGATTTTAAAATGGAAAGTCATTGGGCTAGAAAATAATCAAACACAAATTGATGATTCATAAAACCAAGTTAAATGCATAGTAATAGATATATTTTGTTGCAAGGATCAAACTGAGTTGTGTTAATTTTATTTTGAAGTCTCTGGAATATCCACTGTTCTCCATTTGATAAAATTGTCGCACTCCACTTGGATGAGATGATGTTAATTTCCCCTTTCCTTTTTACCCAGCTTACTCCCAAGATTGTTAACATGGCAAGCAAACTTGTAGGTTGATGCAATTCAGGCTTGTGGAGGGCAGAAGACTGCTGATGGCAGCCGTTTTTCGGAATGGTGGTGGCATATTATGGAATATCATCAAAGAACGTGATCCAAATGCTTACAAAGAGATAATGAGAAAAGGAAAAGAGTTTGAGGTATGTCTGATTTCTATGGAAAGTGAATCATTAGAAGGTTCCTCAAGGGCCATTTTTCTCGCTTTATCACACAGGCAAGAAATTTTGAGTTTTGCTGGGCAAATGGTATGTGATATGCAGTTAAACTCTCCCCGGTCAAGGATAAGAACATTGATATACCATTTAACCCATATAACACTAAATTATAGCAGCATCATAAATGAAAGTCTAGCTTTGTTTCTGCGTAAAATGGAGTGAGACCTGTTGTCTTTTCTTGAAAGTGCGGTGCACCTTGAGGATATCAGCAATTAAAAAAATTACCCCATCATCCATCTATTTTTTAAAAATTCTTCTATTTTCTTTTGGTGTACTTTCAATATATGCCGTTTCCTCTGGTTCATTTTGCATTATTTTGAAAAAGGCTTATTACATTCAGAAATGAATCAAGTATGCATACCTTTGCCCTTAGAAGTGCTTTTAGTTGAAAAGCTTCCTAGTTCTAACGTGTTTGCTTTCTTAACTACCTTGAGATCTGTGTGATACTTCACTTGTTAGCCCTTGTGTTTTGGAATTATGTCCTTATTAGTTCATATTAACTAAAAGGGATAATTACAAAAGAAATTCTGATGTTTGGGCAAATTTTCTTATCGTTTCGGAAATAATAATAATAATAATAATAATAATAATAATAATAATAATAATAATAATAATAATAATAAATTTCAACTGCTACTGATTCAGTTTGATGCACTCTGCAGAAACAATTCAAGCAGCCACTTCCTGATAAGCAAGGAATTAAGCAACAGACAGAAGCTTCTTCTCAAAGCATCAGTCTTGATGCCAATCAGGATGGTTTGGATCTTACATCTCATGGTCAAAGCAAGGTTGAAAATTCGACTGCCGGACAGAAACGTGCATCTGTTCATGATCGAATACGAGTGCCAGTTTCATATGATGATCTTGATCTACTTGGGGTAGATGATCCCAAAGATGAGTTAGCCTGATATAGCAGTGGCTGTTATTTTTGGAACTTGGAAATACCATTTTTGTCCTCACATCGATTGTTACAAGAGCTGATACGTTTTTCTCTCTTTTATACCTTTTCGCATTGGAAAAAAAAAGGTTTTTGTCATGATTATTATTTCTTTCTGTTTGGGTGGGGTGGTGGTCACTGGTGGGCATATTTTTCTGAGAGAGTTTGAATCCTTTATGATATCATTTAGGGATAATTACAGAAACACCCTTCAGGTTTAGCCTAATTAAAAAACTTCCAAAATTACAAACTTCCCCTTACAAGGTTACAAACACCCGTTGAGGGGTGATTTGTATAGTGTTACAAACACCGGTGAGGTTCGTATTTATCTAAAAAGTACCCTTAAAAAGGTGGCTTGTAAGAGAACAATTGTCTGGGTTGATCCGTGCTCAATTTTTATTTTATTTTAATATTTTTATCTTGTATTTTATAAATGCATATTATTTATAAAATTTGTCATTATATATGTTAAAATATCATCTTAATTACATAAAAACTATAATATCGTTTGTAATATATATGTAAAATATATATTAAATATATTTAAAAATAAAAATACTATACAGGGCGGGTAACCACGGGCTGAGGTAATATCCAGACTCGCCCCGCCCCGCCACAGGTCACAAGACGGGGCAACCCAAACGGGGCATGGCGAGGCAAGCCTTGATCGGGGTGGGGCGAATTGTCATCCTTAATTTCTTAGGAGTTGTTCTTTCTTGGACGATATTTAAGAAGAATAGAAAAGAAAAAGAGAGAGCGCTAAAATGAAAACACAAATCTTTTATTCCTTTAAAAAAAAAAAATACAACCAATCCCATATGTTGCAAGCCATTTCCAGGCCTCTGGTATTTCCAAACAATTAAGTTTGTTCCAACCAGGTAACAACAACAATGATTGTATTCATACTACCAAACAAAAAAGTTGAATTATCCAAATCCTAAGTACATGTAAAATGTGGAATACATTATTGTTGTTTCGTTTGGAAGAAGAGACAAATAACTGTGCAGTCATCTCTCTTTGAGTTTGGAAACTTTTGTTTCCAAGAACCAATTGCTGCATCCACTATTGCTTTTGCTGCTCCCTCTTCACTATGTGCTGAGGACACTATAGACATAACTTGATCATTGTTTAGTACATCCCACACCTGAAATCAAACATTAAAAAAAAAATAAGAGTTAGAAATTTAACCCCTAAAATATATGGGATACTACTAAAATTACCTCTGAGGTTTGGCCTAATTATAAAATAAATCGGTTATGTGTTAAAATTTTAAAGATAACTACTTTTTTTTTTCTTTTCTAATTGATCTAAAATCTCAAGAGTAGTATTCATGGTTAGGGATAACGGATAACTACAAAAAATACCATACTGATTACAAAAAAACCAGAAACTTTTTGAAATTACAAAAACTCCATTAGGTTTTATCCATCTTACATTTTCCCCCTTCATATGCATAAAACATTTCAAAAGCTCCTCTTATATTTATCAAAATATTACATTTACCCCATTAAATTTAAGACACAATCAAACCTCAAGGGTCTTTTTTGTAATATTCAATTTTTTTTTTGTAACCTGAGGTTCGGGCTAATTACAAAAAAAAAAAAAGAGAGAGATTTTTGAATATTAAAAAAAAACCTTATGGTTGATTTCGTCTTACATCTCCCCCTTATAAGCAACAAAAATATTTTAAAAATTCTCCTGACATTTATAAAAATATCACTACTGCCCTATTAAATTCAAGACAAAACCAAAACCAAGGATTTTTTTTTTTTTTTTTTGTAATTTTGAAACATCTCTATTTTTTATTTTAAAATTTGTCAAAATCCCAGGGGTTTCTGTAATTATCCCTTATAATTATACCAAAATATATATTTGTATAGCAAAACTGGATATTGAGAGTTGAAAATAATATGGTGTTTACCCCATCGCTTGCCACTACAAGAAACTCATCATTTGGGGTCAAACGATGATAAGAAACATCAGGGATGCAAATTATTCCATGATTCTTTAGTACAAAATCACCAAAAGCCCGAGACATTGCGAGGCCCGGAGAGTCATCATAAGGTAGCCAAACTCTTTGAATATGAGCTTCTTCTTTCAGTGCAAGAACCCTCCCATGGCACTTTCTTATCCTCTCTGCTTCACCTGCACCACAATTATATATTTTTTTACCCAATATTAGCATCTAAAAAAATACAGTATCCGGATTTTATTATGTTGGTCTCAATGTTAGGGATAATTACAAAATGATCCCTGAGTTTGGGCTAATTACAAAAAAACTCAGAGACAAAAAAGCCCCGTATGTTTTAAATTTAAGGCGGTAACTGTAACATTTCTAGAAATATCATGGGGTTTTTTAAAATATTTTTAGCGAATAAAGGGGGGAAATGTAAGATGAAATCAAACTTCAAGGATTTTTTTGTAATTTTCAAAAATCTTTGGATTATTTTGTAATTAGATTAAATTTCAGGGGCTTTCTTGTAATTATCCCTAAAAAATATATGCATGACAATCTTTTCAGAGTGACAAATACCCACTTAAACAAATACAAACGTAGAAGGAGTATTTGTAATTTTGAAAGAATACTTGAGTTCTTTGTAATTAAACTAAACTTCAAGGCAATTTTCAAAGAAGACTTGAGTTCTTTGTAAAAAAAAAAACTCAGATTTGACTATGTCTGAAATTTGAGGGGGTAATTGTAATATTTCTAGAAATATCATAGATTATTTTCTCTATTTAAAAAAAAAATTGGATTATTTTGTGATTAGATTAAATTTCAGGGGCTTTCTTGTAATTATCCCTAAAAATTATATACATGACAATCTTTCACTGTCACAAATACCCCCTTAAATAAATACAAACCTAGAAGGAGTATTTGTAATTTTGAAAAATGACTTGAGCACTTTGTATTTAAACTAAACTTCAGGGTGATTTTTGTAATTTACTTATATGAGAATTAAGTGTCACGGGAGAGATTCTTACAGGGTACACCAGGCTTAAGATCAGTAGTTAATTGAATAGCCATGATTCCATTCTCAGTCCTTGTTCCTAGAACTGCCCTTGAGTCACCAAGATTTGCTACTACAAGATCTTCACCCTATGGAACACAATAATTATAAGAAAAGTAGAAAAATAGCTTACAAATATAACTATAGTTCATGCAAAATGAGTTTAGTAATTGGGATAACGGATAATTACAAAAATACCCCTGAGGTTTGGGTTAATTAAAAAAAACCCAGATATGTTTCAAATTACAAAAAAACACCTTCAGATTTCGTTTTGCCTTAAATTTAAAGGGGTGACTGTAATATTCGTAATGTCAGGGTTTTTTTTGAAATATTTTTTAAAATCGCCGGGAAAAATGTAAGACGGAATAAGAACTCTGGGTCTTTTTGTAATAGCCCAAATCTAAGGGGTGTTTTTGTAATTATTCCTTGGGATAATTATAAAAACCACCCCTGAGGTTTGGGTTAATTACAAAAAAAATCCAAGATGTTTCAAAATTACAAAAAAAAACCTTCAGGTTTCGTTTTGCCTTAAATTTAAGGGGGTGACTGTAATATTTTTGTAAATGTCTGGGTTTTTTTTAAGTGATTTGAAAATCACTCGGAAAAATTTAAGACGGAATCAAACCTCAAAGGTGTTTATTGTAATTTTCGAAGAACTCTGGGTTCTTTTGTAATTAGCCCAAACCTAAGGGGTGTTTTTATAATTATCCTTGGGATAATTATAAAAACTACCGCTAAGGTTTAACCTAATTACAAAAACTCCCTTCAGGTTTGTATTTACCTAACATATTCCCCCTCATCATGAGGATGCAGTTTGTAACATAGAAACAAATAACAAGGGGGTCTCTATAATTTTGAGAAATAACCGGGCTTTTTCTTGTAATTAATCTAATTCTCAGGGGTAATTTTGTAAATATTCCTTGGAAATTTCCAATACCTGTTTGACAACAACAGAAGCAGTGGTCCCACTGCATGAGCAGTCCACAGTGTCAAGCAACTTGATTTCTTTGTCCATTACTTTGAATGCACTCACACAAGCTTCTTTCCATTTAAGGAAACTCTTGCTTGATTCACTTTCCAATTTCTCACTTTGTGGTATGGGATTTCTCTGGCTGAGAATCAAAGAAGGTAATCTGTTTCTGACAATATTGCTAATTATGTGCCCATTTTTGCCATGCCCATCAAACACTCCAACAAAAGCTCCATCTTCAATTCCATAGCCCTGTCAAAGAGTATTTAAAACAGGTTATTTTACTATATTGAAAAGCCTAACAATATAACACATAAAAACATGCCTATCTTTAGCATTTAAATCATGGGTTAATTATAGAAATATGGGATAATTACAATAACACCCCTAAGGTTTGCACTAATTACAAAATCCCCCTGATTTTGATTATGTCTTACATTTTCCCCATTCATTTCAAAACCTCCCCCGATGTTTATTGAAATATTACGTTTACCTTAAGACTAAATCAAACATCAAGGGCTTTTTTGTAATGTTAAAATATCTGGATTTTTTTGTAATTAGTCCAAACCTCAGGGTTGTTTTGTAATTATCCCTAAAAACATATGAGGTCCAGTCTAATTATATATAAAAAAAAACTCATTTGTATTTAAAATTACAAATACTCTCTTAACATTTGTTTCCATTTTACAAGAGAGGTCTTTGTTACGTAAATATAAACCTCAAGGAGCGTTTGTAATTTTAGAAGATTAAACTCCATAATTAAACTAAATCTTTAAATAATTTTTGTGCTACTAGAGCCTGTTTTTCTTAATGCAAAATTCATGAATAATTTTTTTAACATATTGGCTAGATAAATTACAGCCTTATAGTGTATATACACCTGCTATAAGACTCTTAATTTAACAAAAAACACTAAGGCAATATATTTCATGTAACATACCTGGAAAAGAATAGCAGAATCTTGATTTAATCCTTTGCTTCCTGTATGAGAATATGTTGACCCAATTTTTTTTGATCCATTTGTATTTGTATCAATTCCTGTATAGTATACAGCATTTTCATGGCCATAATTAGTATCATCATATATTTCTGAAGATGAGATAGATGCACAATTTCCCATTTTTTTTCTAACTTTTTTTTTTTTTTTTTTTTTTTTTTTTTGAAGAATTTTTCTTGTTAGTGCATATACTTTTAGAATCCAAGAGATGAGGGAATAACAGTCCCCATATATAAGGACTTGTGGGCCATGGAATATGCATGTTGGCTTAATTTTTTAATTGTTGAAGGAATAGTAGTGGCTCCCAATAGAGTTGAAAAAACACAATCTTGTTCAATAATTGAGTTGGTTTTATTTTTTAATTAGTTTGATTATTATTCTAAGAGTAGCCCAAGATTCATTTCAAAGGGTAGCTTATGTGTACTTATGTAGGATTAAAAAGTATGCAAAAGAAGGTTACCACTAGATTAAGCAATAGAATCAATTATTAGAGTGTTGACTTTTAATTTTTTACAAAAATGTTCAAAATTAGAAAAGAATAGTTTTGAATCAGATAATATTCGAGTGGTTAAGACTCTCAAACTTAGATCAGACGTTTGGGGTTTAATTTCATCACATATCCCCTCTCAAAATATGTACTCAGTATATAAATATACTTAATTCTACTTGATAAATCAATGGGATAAGAGATAAGAAGAAATCCACGGATTGAGATGAGAGCGCCAAATTATTAAGATATGTGAAAAAGTCCCACACGTAGGGCTGCAATCGAACCTAACCGAGCCGAGCTTTTGAGTGTTTGAGTTTGGCTTGTTTATTATCGAGTCGAACTCGAGTCTAAATTTATCGAACATATTGATAGCTCATGAATTTTTTCGAGCTTAATCGAGGCTAAACGAGCTTAGTCAATATTAATTATAAATTAAATTATTCTCCAATTTATTACAAAAACAAAATTATATATATCTATAACACATAATATATTCATTAAAACTTATAATTTTATTCAAACAAATAAATTTATTGAAATATTTTTATATTATCATAAGTAAAAATATGAAAAATTAAAATTAAAGTCAAATTATTAGTTTACTTTATACGAGCTTACTATCGAGCCTACTCACGAGCTTAGTAACGAGCATGTTCACGAGCTAACGAACCGAATATCTCTAAGTTTGAGTTTGGTCCATTTAGTTTAACGAGCCTCATTAAACGAACTCGAACGAGCTTTTATCAAATCGAGCTCCAAATAGCTACGAGCAACTTGGTTCATTTGCAACCCTTACCCACACGTGCTATACATGCAGAAGGTCGTGCGTTTATAAGATGGATTCTTCATTGGTATAAGGTCTTTCTGGTGGAAGTCCAAAAATGAAACAATGAGGGCTTAGGCCCAAATGGATAAAATATCGTATCAATATGGAGATGGGGTAACTAGGATAATTCGTGAGTATTTTCTCACTTAATCCTTATAATGAATTTCCTTTTTCTTTCTCTTATTTCTTTCATTTTAATAATCAATCTTTCCAAAAAGCCAATTTTTCAGAAGTTTTTGCAATTTGTTAAGCAATGCAAATAGCTAGCAATTGGTTGATAAATACTATACGGTCTACTCCATTGTGGAAAAGGAAAAGGAGAACAAATTTTCAGAAAGAACTTTATAAATTAAATTGATCCCAAGTAAATAAAATTACTTATAATAAATATAGATGACTACACTATAGGTGTTTTGAAGCTTGGCTCATGGAATTGTTATGACATATTACCTTTGTTAGCGAACCGACTCTTGGGTAAAATATATGGTGTATGGTTTCTGTTTAGGAAAATGGCTTGGATATTGTATAAGCAAAGTCGAGGCCTGTATTAGATACAGTCTCCGCAAGACGAAAATGCCCCGTATACCGAGTGCTTACGGTTCCGACGCTCGCCTCTAAGATACAACGACTTTTTACAGTTCCGGTTAGCAGCACTAGCAAAACCGAACAACAACGAACTACCAAGTGTTTGACAACTTTCAAGCTTTTCAAGGAGGAAATGGGACAAGATGCAAAATGCAATGCTCGGTTTTTGTTATCGATAATTTCGTATATATTTTCAAATACCAGGGGATCGAATATTATAGGCCAGCGCCTCGTATGGAAAGATCACGTCTTTTGGCTCGAAAAAGACACCTTTTGCCTGACAGACGCATCTGTCCGGGGAGCACGACCAGGGCACGGGTCGTGCGCTGCCGATCTTGCTGGTGCTCCAACGTTCGGCATGGCACACGACCCAGACGCCGGGCCGTGCACGTGCCCGTGCGTCCAGCGCAAAACCGGCTAGCGACGACCCAACCAAGAGGCCGTGCTTCCGTCGCGGGCCGAACCTTTTCCCAGATTGAACTCTTTTAATTAATTACGAAATTAATTAAATCTATTTAATTAATTACAAAAAATTAATTAAACAATTAATTTTAAAGGTTTTTGGTCCAAAAGAATAAGAGCCCAAGCCCACGGCCCGGACCGGACGGGGCGAGTGGCCGGCGGCGGCGGCGAGGCGGCTTGCGCGCGTGTGCTTTGAACCAAACCCACAAGCATGTAGGTCCTCACCCCTTTAAAAACTTAGGTGCCCCCAAGGGCCCAAACCCATATGTCCAACTTGGGATATATAAAGTGTGCAACTTTATCCTCTTTTTCCTATGTGGGATGGAGCATCTCTCCTTCCCCACATTTTCCATTTTCCATACCATTTATTTGTGTTAAGTGGCTAACTTCTAGCATTAATTTCTCATTCACCCGGAATTGGTTTTGAGAAATTCCAAATGATATTCTCATCTACTCTCTTAGTAGAATTTTTACAGATAATTTAATTCCATTTATCACAAATGGAAACCACTTAATTATTTGGTCAAAATCGGGTCAACATCCCATTTATTAAAGACCAAATTCCAACAATCCCCCACATGAATGAAATTAATGCATGCGTGTATGCAGATTCGCTTGAAAGTCTCGGCGAATCGTTATTGTATCAGGATAGGTAGCTTGTGGCTTTGAACCTTCCTTAGTAAAATACTATCAGTTCTTCGGGTGCTTAGTACGCCAGCGATGTCTTGAACTACTCAGCCGTTCGTGTAAACCAAGACAACAATACTTACACAATAACAACTCTAACACTTGTTGTTCTCACGTTGTATCCATTTCGGCCCTGGACTATATCTTAGATTCATAAGTGTTTCTTTTGAAGCGGCCATTACTTCTCACTTATATAGGTGATCTCCTATTGAAGAGTATCCTGCCATACTCCACCTAACTTAAACTTAACCTCACCACATTCAGCAGGTTTACATTCACTTGGATGTATCGAGAATGAGCTAACACATTTTCCAAGTGTTCAGCTGAACATTCATAACTTAGTTGTCCCATTGAAGCAAGGTCTTAGGATCTCCAATTCACAAGGTTGGGTTACCGCTTATGAACATTTTTTAAGTTGTGGATTTTAAACCCATTCTCATGCGGTTTATACGATTGATCTCGATTTATGCCTTTCGTAAGTGGATCGCAAGGTTTTCCTTTGACTTCACGTAGTCAATCGAAATAACCCCATTCAAAATCAATGTCAAATGGTATTGTGCCTCCGACGTATATGTCTAGACTTACCATTATACATCTTTGCTTTGTGCCCTTCCGATTCTTTGATTGACTATCACGATTATCATAACAATGAGCACAAGCTTATTCCAACAAGAAATATCCTCTAGGAAGTTTCTAACCCATTCAAACTTCTTCTCGACTTTATCCAAAGCAATAAACTCGGATTCCATAGTGGATCGAGCTATGCACATCTGCTTAGAAAACTTCCACGACACCACTCCCCACCTATTGTGAAAACAAATCCACTTGTGGACTTGGAGTCTTTTGTGTATGCGATATCGATTGGCATCACAATATCCTTCTAATCTTTCTTTGGATATCTCGTATAAAGTATTCCATAGTTCATGGTATACTTTAAATATCTAAGTACCCTCGTCACGGCTTTCGGTGATCCGTACTCGGGTTACTTGTGAACTACTTAGTTTACTCATTTGAATATGCAATGTCCGGGCGTGTACATTCGTTAAGTACATCGGGATCGCCAATTACCCTTGCATATTCGGTGGCGGTTCGCCTCTATTCTTGGCCAAGTGTAGAGACTTAGATCTACAGTGTCTTAGCCAGGAGGACTATCAAAAGCATTAAACCTTCTAAGTATGCTTTCAACATAATGAGACTGTGACAAAACAATTCCATCTGAAGTCCTAGAGATTTTAATCCCTATTATAACATCAGATAATCCCATATCCTTCATGTCAAAGTTCTTCTTCAACATGTTCTTAGTATTCATGATTAAATCATGACTACTTCCCATAATCAACATATCATATACATAAAGGCATACTATGACGTAATCATTTGTAGTACCTTTAATGTAGACACACTTGTCACATTCGTTGATCTTGAAACCGTTTGACTTCATAGTGAGTCAAATTTTTCGTACACGCTTAGGTGCTTGTTTTAGTCCATAAAGTGACTTAACAAGTTTACACACCTTTCGCTCTTGACCGGGTGCAATGTACCCCTCGGGTTGTTCCATATAAATCTCCTCTTTAAGTTCACCATTCAAGAAGCGGTCTTAACGTCCATTTGATGTATCTCAAGGTTATGCAAAGCTGCAATAGCAATGAGAACACGAATGGACGTAATCCTCGTGACAGGAGAATATGTATCAAAGAAGTCATATCCCTCATTTTGTCTAACCCCTTTAGCTACCAATCGGGCTTTATACTTGTCGATAGATCCATCTGCTTTATATTTCCTTTTAAGGATCCACTTGCATCCCAAAGGTTTGCAACCCGGTGGGAGATCAACTAACTCCCAAGTATGATTTTGCATGATGGAATCTATCTCATTATTGATAGCTTCTTTCCAGAGAGGAGCTTCTGGACTAGACAATACTTCTTGAATAGTTTGGGGTTCGTTTTCTAACATATAAGTTTGAAAATCAGGACCAAAAGACTTAGCTACTTTTGTCCTTTTACTGCGTCTTGATTCCTCTTCATCATCACTTTGAGGTAACCTTGCAGATTCATAAGTCCGTTTACTCGAACTTTCTTCTTTCCGTTCTTTGTTCGGAAAGATATTCTCGAAGAATATAACATTCCTTGATTCAATGATCATACCTTCATTTATATCATGAATTGCTGACTTGTGCACTAAGAAGCGATATGCACTACTATTGTTAGCATATCCAATGAAAGCACAATCGATCGTCTTCGGACCGATTCTAACTTGTTTCGGCTTAGGTACTTCGACTTTAGCCAAACACCCCCACACTTTTAGGTATTTATATGACGGTTTACATCCCTTCTATAACTCATATGGAGTTTCGTTTTTACCTTTGTGTGGGATCTTATTAAGAATGTAGTTTGCAGAAAGTATGGCCTCCCCCCACAAGTTTTGGGGTAGGCCAGAACTTAGTAACATCGCATTCATCATCTATCTATACTATCTTAAAAGTGTGAATGTTTCTTAGAATTTTTGATTTGACAAAAATATCCATTTGGCATGGTAAAATTTAGGGGCAACTAAGTAATTGGATATTTATTTGGCTTCTATTTAATTTGTTCAATTACAAGAGAACTGGCTTTTTATATTCTACACATCAAAAATATTATTCTTTCATCTATAACTCTTAAAATATTCTGAATATTAAAATAATATTAGCTTCATATTAAACTATATTTCGAGAGCTTTCTAACCATATGTCATAAGCATATATAAGGATTTCACATGATAAATTTTCAACCTTATAAAGTTCAGCACTATGTAAAATTAAGAATTTGTGTTTTCTTATAGTTTTGTTATTTATTTAAACTTTTCTAAAATTTATACCATTTTTTTCTTTGAAAAAATCGTAAATATTTTTTTAATTATAACACTAAGAATACTTTAAATTTCTTATAAATCATTTTCAAATTAAATTTGGTTTCAATAAATCGCCAACCATATGTTCAAAATATATATAGTTATAGAAGAGAATTTTAATAGTTTAAAGTTTAGTGTGATGAAAAATTATATATTTCTTATATTCTTTTGATTTTTTTCAATAATTAATTATGTCTATTATAATTTATAAGAAACATATCAAAATAAAATAGATATGATAAGAGAGAATAAAATATTTTAGTGGTTTTGATATTAAATAAAAAGTAGAGAAAATACATAATTCCTCCATGGTCGGAAAACACCCCCAATTAGTAATATGTAATTTTGAAAATTAATTTTATTTATGGTTGTTAAATAAATAGTATTGAAAACAAGAGAGCTTCTTATTTTATTTTTATTTAAATCCCAAGGACACTTTATTTTAATTAGCCATATTAGTAAAATAAAAATTATAATATAAAAGGAATGGGATTAACATAAAAAAAAAGAGAATCAGAACCAAAACAAGTTTGTCGCAATAAAAATATTTATCATTTAAATTCTAACTATATGTGTTAATATGACTCTTATTTAATTTTTTATATCTTACATTATAAGTTTTAGTTTCTAATTTATTAGTTTTTTGAATATGTTATGATTTCAATCTTTTAATTGTCTTATTTCCTATAAAATAAAAGAGCAAGTGCAAAAAAATATAAAAAATTGTGTATAAATATATTTATATAAAAAATCATAAGGAGAACTTAATTAAAAAAAATCCATATGTGTATCATTTATGATAAAACCTAAATGTCATTTGAAAATTACACCCTTAAAAAGTTATAAGTTTAAAATACCAGTATGATATATATTTATAATAAAAATATGTACCAAAATAATTAAATTTTAATGAAATGATGTGAAAGAGTAAAACATAAGCTAAAATCGGATTAAGTCTAAAAGATCATATATGATACGCAAACGAATAAAAAATAAACTAATTTAACATATACAAAGTTAACATTTGTTGAGAAATTAATATATTACTTAAATTGTATGTTAATTCAAATACTAATATAACATTCATAACAAACTAAGTAAATTAAATAATTACAAAAAATTAAAGTGAAAACTAAGAATAAAATATATTTTAAAAGAAATAGTTATATTTGACACTAATGAGTTGAGACTGGCCAAAATAATTTTAAGGATTAATTTCATATATATAGATTGTTCAGGATTAAACCAAATGAAACATATTATAAAAAGTTGAAAGAATAAAAATAAATAGTTAAAAAAAATATGTGTCATAGCTGGAAATTAAAAAAAAAAATTAAATGACTTTCATAATATGTATAATACCAGTTCATTATAAAAGTACACATTTATGACTTATATAGATTCAAGAACAAAAATAATTATTATAAAATTCGGTACAAATTATTCTTATTTTTACAAAATAAAATATTATGAAAAAACTGAAACTAGAATCAAAAATAAGAAAGTCACCGTATGTATGTAAAATTGTATTAAAATAAATAAATGAAATAAACTTATTTAATATGAAATAATATGATATCTATGTCAAAGTTTAATATTTCTTAAATTACATGTTAATTCAGGTGCCAATATAATATTCAAAATATTATTTATGTATCAATTTTACCGTGTTAAACCATACAAAATAAATTAGAGTGAAGTGACCATGATTAGTGCTAAGTAATATAAATTCTCCTGGGCATAAAGAGGCATAAGAGAGTAGTTAAGGGATTTTTTACAACATGATATCTAAACTTTTGGCAACTATATTTCTTATTTGATCAAAAATTCAGTAAAAACTCCAAATAATGATTAAAGTACTATATACCTTTTTCTCAATAAAGGCACTAAAAATGGATTGGTAATATATTTTATAATAAATAATATGATTTTTTAAACGAGATTAAAAGATATCAATTTTAAATGTACATTCTCTTCAAACAAATATAGATTAGTTTTAGTATACTAAGAATAATTGCTATTTCTTGACTATATGTTTTACAAAATTCACTAACTATGTAAATATTAATATTAACCAAAATAGCTGAATCCAACTGCAAATACAAAGTCTAATAGCATAATGTATCTTTCTAAAATTTTATGAAATTTAAAAAAACTAAATTAGTTTTTAGTTCATTATACAACTTTTAAAACTTTAAGTGTTTGCAATAATTTTCAAACAAAAATTAATTAGTATTATATTTAATTATTAATGGCTGACATATGAAAATTGTTAGCTTATTTTTCTTTCATAAAATTATCTTTGATTTTATTATTTATTAAATGAAGTTATTCTGTGTGCAATTGAATAAAGTTTCAAAACTCAGATTCCGACTTATCATTTTTCATAGTTTTATTTAATACCTAACTCCCGATAAAAATAATGGATTAACTTATATATTAGGTTAATGATTATTATTTATAAGACAGTGGAAACATGAAGACTGCAAATTTGAAGTTTAAGTGTTATGATAAAATATTGACTTTGTCACTAGAATTAAAATAATATATGGAACAAGTTTTTTTTACATATATATTATATTATAATTTTGTTTTTTAACTTCTTTAATCAAAGAACTGAGAGAGAATAAAAGAAGTAAGCACAAGAGGTATAAGAATTTGATTAATCTTTATATTTTTTTGAATTGAATAACATAACAAATAAAATGATGACATTATGTTGGATTTTTGGTATAAAAGTTAATTAATTACTTTTTTTTAATTAATTCGATAACTTGTGATTTATTAATTATTAGCTTATGAATTATAAGCTAAATTGCTTGTCTTATTATGTAAAATGCATCCAATGCTAAAAGAATTCAAAGATTAGTTAAGAAAAAAATACTTTTCCAGCCATAAAAATGAAATAAAATATTGATGAATGTCATTGTAAGCTAATATAGAACTTATATTGTTGTTAAATTAATTTTAAATTTTTTATTGGATTGAATTTTTGAAAATAATTATTCAACAATTCATATCGACCTATAATTAAAGTAAAGAAAAATATATTAAATACTTTGTAATATTTAAATTTAATTAATATTTATTTATTTATAAATCACTTTTAATATTTAAATATTAATTAATAAAATTATTAAATAATATAATAATTTAAGTAAAGTTATGTAGATCACGTGCGATGCACGTGTTTTTTACTAGTCTCCTTAAGAGTACGATTTTTGCGTTCTGCAACACCATTTGTTTGAGGTGAGTAAGGTGCAGTCGTTTGATGAATTATGCCCGCTTCCGAGCAAAATTCCTCAAACGGAGCAACATACTCTCCGCCTCTATCACTTCGAATCATCTTAATTTTCAGATTAAGTTGATTTTCAACTACATTCTTATAAGTCATAAAAGCTACTAAAGCTTCATCTTTGCTTTTCAAAAGATATACATAACAATATCTTGTGCAATCGTCTATAAACGTTATAAAGTACTTTTTCCCACCTCGAGTTTGCACAAGTTTTAAATCACACACATCTGTATAAATTAACTCGAGTGGTTTGGTACTTCTCGTTACCGAATGAAACGGTGCTTTGGCCAATTTTGCTTCAACACGAATTTCACATTTGTCTTGTGAATCGGTTTTAAACGTAGGTATTAATTCCAGATTCACTAACCTTTTAATTGTGTTGAAGTTTACGTGTCCTAATCTATCATGCCATAAATTAGAACAATCCAACAAATAAACAGAAGTAACATTTTTATTCTTCGCCTCTTGGCAGAAAACAGACATTACACTCATTTTAAACAGGCCCTTATCAAGGTAACCTTTACATAAAAACAGACCATTCTTGGTCATTACAAACTTGTCGGACTCAAACACTAGTCTAAAGCCGGCCATGCTAAGCAAAGGACCGGAAACCAAGTTCACTAACCTGTTCAACACGTAGTTGCGACATAGAAAATCGCTGTTATGCCAAGCATCCACAGCGATTCTCCGGTTGTTATCAACTTCGTCATCTTCAACGGAGGGAGGAGGGTCGTCCTTTAGGAAACGAGACAACCCCAAGGTCGTCAAGTAAAAGAGCATCTTCTGTTGACAACGTTTGAAGTCGGCGTCGGAGAACTTTGGCGGCTTTTCACCGTGAGCGGGAGCAGCAGCCATTGGTGTGAAAGAAATCGAACTTGATGCCATCGTCTTCAACAGAAACGGAATTTTCGTCTTGCGATTGTTGGGTAAAATATATGGTGTATGGTTTCTGTTTAGGAAAATGGCTTGGATAGTGTATAAGCAAAGTCGAGGCCTGTATTAGATACAGTCTCCGCAAGACGAAAACGTCCCGTATACCGAGTGCTTACGGTTCCAGCGCTCGTCTCTAAGATCTGATGACTTTTTTGATTCAGGTTAGCGTGATTAGCAAAACCGAAACAACAGCGAATTACCAAGTGTTTGATAACTTTCAAGCTTTTCAAGGAGGAAATGGGACAAGATGCAAAATGCAATGCTCGGTTTTTGTTATCTGATAATTTCGTATATATTTTCAGTCACCAGGGATTGAATATTATAGGCCTTAGGCGCCTCATATGGAAAGATCACGTCTTTTGGCTCGAAAAGATACCTTTTGCACAGACAGACGCATCTGTCCAGGGGAGCACGACCAGACGCACGGGCCGTGCGCCTGCCCGTGTGTCCAGGCGCAAAACTTCGGCAGGTAGCACGACCCGACCGCACGGGCCATGCTTCTGCCCTTGCGCGGGGCCGAACCTTTTCCCAGGTTGAACTCTTTTAATTAATTACGAAAATTAATTAAATCTATTTAATTAATTACAAAAAAATAATTTTAAAGGTTTTTGGTCCAAAAAGAATAAGGGCCTTGAAGCCCAAGCCCACGGACCGGATCCCCGGCCGAGCCGGCCGGCCAGGCAGCGTGTGCTTTGAACCAAACCCACAAGCATGTAGGTCCTCACCCTTTTAAAAACTTGGGTGCCCCAAGGGCCCAAACCCATATGTCCAACTTGGGATATATAAAGTGTGCAACTTTATCCTCTTTTTCCTATGTGGGATGGAGCATCTCTCCTTCCCAATATTTTCCATTTTCCATACCATTTATTTGTGTTAAGTGGCTAACTTCTAGCATTAATTTCTCATTCACCCGGAATCGATTTTGAGAAATTCCAAATGCTATTCTCATCTACTCTCTTAGTAGAATTTTTACAAATAATTTAATTCCATTTATCACAAATGGAAACCAGTTAATTATTTGGTCAAAATCGGGTCAACACCCCATTTATTAAAGACCAAATTCCAACACCGACCAATCAAATTATTGCGTGAAATATATGTATACATAAAAATTAATTTATTTCAATGAAAATAAAAGAACATAGTTTTTTTTCTTCAAAAAAAAAGAACAGAGTTTTTTAATTATATGAATCCTTAAGAAATTACATTAGTTAAACTCTAGACTCCTTTTCTCTCTAACCCCCCCACACACACACACACACTCTCTCTCTTGCTTCTCTTCGTGTTCTTCATTATGATGGGGTGATTTTGGCCATTTTTTGGCTGAAATTACCTCATCTACATCTTTTTTATTAATTTAGTTTCACAATAAGTGGTTTCCCACATAGGTTTGCGTTATTTATTTGTTTTTTTGTTTGTAATTCCGCTCTCTGGTGCGGTGTTTGGTTTATCACCATTTTGGTGCAGTGTTTTTTCTTGTGCAGATTCAACAGGTTGTAGATCTGGAATCATATGTATTCTAGACACTAGAATTTTCAAAATTGTAGACTTTTAAGCCGATTTTTGTTATTAACCTAAATGTCATGAAACATGTTGTAGTTCATCTTTTATGGTTTTTAACAAACTTGTTTCTATCTTCAATCGATGTGTTGCTAGTTTGAATTAACTAATAAAATTATTTTTTTTTATCAAAAAGAAAAAAGCAACATAGTTTTTGTCAAGGTGAAGAGCAATTAATGCGTAATTAGACAAAACATATATCTTGTGGTTGTGAAATAGGGACTAAGATTTCATATTCCACTTTCCCTATTCTACTCCTATTCTACTACATCAAATGAATGACATATGTACATGATAATGTCACAATTGTACATATGTCATTCATCATGTGTATGGAATAGAGAGTGTAATAGATAAAGTGAAACATGAGATCTCATCCCGAATAGTTGAACTGAATATTGATATCAATTTATTTATTTTTTAAATTTTAAGTTTAAGTTGATGACTTGGTCTTGTACAATTTCGTAATTACATCAATCCCATTTGTCAGTAACTTAATTCGTTTATCAACATCATACAAAATAATCTAGAATTTTCATTTAATATTTGATGATAATGGCACCTATTTGAGTTGACTTTTTGGGGATAATCCATACACACAAACTTTGTGAGGATCTTATGATAAGGGGATTTAAATCATTTAATTATGACGAACATAATGTACAAGGTTCCAACTGATTGGAGGGGACCTTAGGGTTTGGAAGAAAAGTACAAGATTGATGTTAATAGATAAGACTTTTTTTAATAATAATAATAATAATAATAATATTTGTCATTAATTGCCACACACATGACACATATACAACATATATATTATATATATGTCAAGACAGCTTTTCAAATCTTTGGAACGTTGAGAGCTAATTATCTTGGTCTTTTATTTATTTATTTGGTTAGGCTAAATGATTTGTCTTGATAAAGCAAGAAGTATTATTTTTTGTGTTTATGTATTGATTTTTGGGGTTTGTCACAACCTATGGACAATTGGGCAAATTTATGAAAATGACAACTTCAAACATCAATATTAACACACTGTTCCATCAAAAAAAAAAAAAAAAATTAACCGACTATTTAGTCGGTTATAGACTCTAAATTCTTATGAAAGGGCAACAATTTAGACATTAATTAATATTCATGGATTATACATTGTTATTTGTTACATCATCAAAATTTTAATCAAATACTCTTTATAATGAAATGATTTTGCATCTTCTTAAACTTAAATATGTGGTTTTGAACCTTTTTTTAAGAGTAATCAGACAGTAAAAACAATATCAATTATTAGGAATTCCATAAAAATAAATATTATTTTATTAAGTTAATTACACTTATCTCCTATCTAAAATAGCTAAATTATCAATTCTTTTAATCTCTTTCATAATTACAGAAACCTCTCTTAAAATGGAGATAAGATTTAAGAGTATAAAAATTAAGTTTATCACTGCAGAAAATATGATAAGTACATATCATGTACCTATGGCCTTGCTGATAAATAATTTGGAATAATTTAATATATCAAATTTCAAATGAGAATACATGGACAGTTGTTGTAGACTTGTATCATTCTAGCAAAGCAAGTAAAGAATCTAATCACAAAACCAAAGAACCAGAATATATTAACATAAATTATTTGACTAAACTGAATTTATCTAAATTAAGTATTTTAAAGGTAGTGGTTATCATCACCATCTCATACACCTTTATTTTCCAAATTTTATTGACCATATTATATGGAATACTTATCAGCATAAATCAATCTCTATTTTGTGGATCAGATTATCCATTCACCACACATAAATAATGAACTCCATTATTGAGATGTTTTTTCACAATGCAGAACATATCTGAGTTGTACATGATAAGTCACCAGCAAGAAAAGTGGATGTGTACTAAATTCTTACACCTTATCAACAAATAAGTCAGGATTATTTTCCAATGAAAAATCAAGAATCTATTTACTCACTAAAAGGAATACCAAGAAAAAAGCCACTAACTGAAACAAATATTGATTCAGAACTGCATAATCTAAAGGGATAATTACGAAAGACTCCCTGAGCTAGTGATGTTCGGCCTAATTACAAAAAAACCCAGAGATGTTTTAAATTTACAAAAAAAACAAAAAAAAACAAGTTTAATTTTGTCTTAAATTTAAGAGGGTAACTGTAATATGGGGATTTTGAAATGCTTTTTGCTTCTGAAGGGGAAAAACGTAAGACAAATCAAAGGAGTTTTTGCAATTTTAAAAAACATGTGATTAGCTCGAACCTCGGGGGGAATTTTGTAATTATCCCTAATCTGATCATGTGAGAGTTTTTTGCTCACCAAAAGTGGGAAATAGGATATACAAAAACAACCCCTCAAGTTTAGCCTAATTACAGAAAACTCCAATTATCTTTCAAAATTACAAAAAAAACCCTTAAATTATAACAAACACTCCCTGGATGTTTGTATTTACTTAAGAAATATACCCCTCTTGAGGATGCATTTTGTAATATAGAAACAAATGTCAAGGACCTATTTGTAATTTTAGAAGACAGCTGGGTTTTCTGTAATTAGACTAAACTACAAGGGCATTATCTGTAATTAACCCAAATGAATAACAAGAAAAGTCACTAACTGAACCAAACATTGCAAACTTCTCATTAACACTATCCATACACAAAAAGCAAGGTTGACGACAATTCACAGACACACATCCCCATTTTTGATGCAAAAAACTACAGTAATGATTGACAACAAACACAGATACTACACAGCATTAAGTCTCGATTTTCGTAATTAACAACATTTTCACCTCACTGGCTGGTGATAACAACGCTATCATCCCCTTGCGATGTATCTGCAACAGGAGACTTCTTTATCAAGGGCTTGGGTATGTCCAGCTCGTCCTGTATGCAACGTTGCTGAGGATGGGATAAGAGCACACACATGTGACGAAAAAGGGCACGTGTCAACCCTTGACCACTTTCAAATATGTAGCCCTCGAACTCACTGACCTGTTCAAGGGCCTCAATTAGAGCATCATAAACCGTTTGTGGACAATTATCGGGTCCCGGTTTGTCGTGGAGGTACATAACGTCCAAGGTGAAGTGTTTTAGAGTCGGAGGCAACTGATATTGTGGCGGCATGGATGACCTACAGTAGAGCAAGATCTGGAAAAACGGAATACGTGTCGAGATTTTGTGTTAATGAATGGATATTTCGAACAACATTATGATAAGGGATAATTACAAAAACTACCCCTGAGGTTTGGGTTAATTGCAAAAAGACCCAGAGAATTTTCAAATAATTTAAGAAACCCCTTAAGGGTGATTCGGTGTTACACTTTACCCCCTTCATAAGCAAAAACATTTCAAACACCCCCCTTACATTGGTAAAAGTATTACAATTATCATCTTACATTTGACACAAAATCAAACCTCAAGGGTTTAAAAACTACCCCTGAGGTTTGGGTTAATTGCAAAAAGACCCAGAGAATTTTCAAATAATTTAAGAAACCCCTTGAGGGTGATTCGGTTTTACACTTTACCCCCATCATAAGCAAAAACATTTCAAACACCCCCCTTACATTGGTAAAAGTATTACAATTATCCTCTTACATTTAACACAAAATCAAACCTCAAGGTTTTTTTTTTTTTTTTTTTTTTTTGTAATTAACCCAAACATCAGGGGTAGTTTTTGTAATTGTTTGTGATGATAATACAACTGATGAGGAATAAGGAGAGGATTTACTAATCTTTTATGGGTGAAAATGAAATAAATTAGGTCTTTTTCGCTACTCATTTTTCAAGACTGGCTGCAGTTCGGATTTCATCAATGGTCTAAATAAAAAGTAAGAAAGTTGATATGTGAAAATAATTTTCACTTTGACAGTACAGTTTGGGCCAAAGATTGTTGAAGCATAAAATATGGCATGAAAGTGTGAGAAGAATACAATAGGTGGAATTACTAGATTACATTCCAAAATAAGAAATCAAAAACAGGTGCATCAGATAAGTAGGGGAGCAGAGAAAATATACCAGACTTGTAAGATAAACTGAACAAAGTGATGAAAAAGGCAATCTTTCACATGTTTGGTTGTCAGTAAAGATTGAGAAAATATAAACGTTAACTTAGAGTGAATTCAAATGCAACAAAAATAATGTCCAAATTATAGGCCCAAGTAATCTATCAATTTTAGTAAATGTTCCATCTGGTAGATTTTAGTAAATGTTCCATCATTAAAAGGCGGGCGAGTAAATTTAAATTTTAGAGTGGCGATCCAGATTTTGTGGAGGAGAATATTAGAGAGGGTTTTGCTGTTGTTGCTGTTCTTCTATCAACATCATCATCATATTCAAGCATCAATACATGTTGGGAACATGCTGAGAGAAGAAGGTAAGGATAAGCTATAAGCTCCTTTTTTTCACTCTTTTTTAACCAACTCTTGTCCAATTATGAAAATGATGCATCCACCACTTTTGGCACCATAATCCAAAAAATTGATCTAGAAAATGAATTTTTAATTTTTAAGTCTATAAGCTTGCATTTATTTCTAGGATATATGTTGCTTTATTGTAAATTATGAATGTAAACAAAATATCACATGCAATCAATATATAGAAAAGATAAAATATGAAAGAGAACATGTAGTTATAGTATCCATGATTCATTGTGCTACCACTTCCGCATAATGAGTTCTATGCAAAAATTGATCTCTAATGAAAATGGATCCCTCAAATATCCTCCAACCTAAATGCCCAAGTGAAGAAAATAAATTTACGCTTCCTGGCAACCAAACAGGGATTAGCATTACCTAAATCGATGTTGAAAAAAATTATGAGAAGAATCCAGACGAGTTTAGTCATGATCACTCACCACTCGGAATATCCGATTTTGCCCACGAGATTTCTTTGCTTCATGAGTTGCTACCCTAAATAGCTGAGTGAGATCCGCATGATTAGAAGAGGAATCCACTGAGATACCTCGCAAAGCAGCAATTGCTGAGTCAACTTCACTGCTGAACTCTTTTCGGAGCTTCACAAAGAAACAAAAGGAGAAAAATCAGACCCATGTGGTTAAATATTAGCAATTGATTTAACTCACTAACAACATGACAGTGAGAAAGAAAGAAGGTCATTCATCCCCAGGAGAATGTATGCATTGCTGATGGAATAATTTGCTTTCTAAGCCACTTCAGGCGAAGTCAATTTTCAAAAGTGAGATGAAATACGTGTAAGAGCAAAAAACAACGAAAGCATGATGAATACAACAGGTAATATATACTTCAAATATCCAACTAGGAAGATGCATTTGTAAAAATCCATAACATATGACCTCTTGAATTGAGAAGCACCTTAGTAGTATCATTAGATGCAATCATCAACGAAGCTTTCTAATCCATAACCGACTTCAGCGGGAAAAAGGAGGGGAGGGGGGAGGGGGGAGTAAGTAAATAAACAAACAGAAAGGGGGATATGTATTGGCTGAGACTCCATAGCAACAATACAATTGTTAATTAAGTCATTTACCTCCATTAATTAATAATCCATCCCACTTAGCCCTGCCAAGGAAGCAATGTTCCATACTTATCTAGGTCAGGTATATGCATATTTTTTTTCATTCAATTCTCTTGAGGGCTATTCTCAAATTCAAATAATAAAGATCCAAGTTCTTTCAATCACAGACGTCCCTTCCTCTGGGTCCACCATTAATGCGAACCCAGTCATTTCTCTCAACATTTCTCTCAACCAATGCATAAGCAGCATAATATCACTTCATCATATTATAATCCAGAAAAACATATCAAAGACATCCGTCGACAGAGTAAATTGTGTCAGAGAACTATCAACTTTCATTAATCCATAGCAACATATAGACTCTCAAGCATAAAACGGATTCACGTGCACTAGAAAACAGAAAAATACCAGCTTATGGCAGACCATTAATAGAGCCATAGAGGTAAGATATTCAAACGTGAAGCAAGGTACATAAAGAAATTCTCTATATAGTCCATAAATGCATACTGCGACATTAAATAGAAAACTGACGCCGAGGCATGCTAAGCAATTGATCCAGAATATGGCATATATCATATTCATATCACAAACTTTTCCAAATTTGCAGAGTCCCACAGGCAGTGCACTTAGCATCTGCCTTAAGACATTGAAGTATGTAATAACCAACTGGTTAATTTATAAATGTGCCCTTTTTAACAACACAACATTTCGGTCACAAGCTACTAGCATATCAAGGTGTGCAGTACATTATAAATACCATACCAGCTAAATATGCAAATGAGATTATGAGACATGATTTACTCAATAACAAATCAAAAACAGTAAGTCACGTTTTAGGCATTAGGTACCGAATACACAAAATTGTCCATTCTACTCTTATATCCTGTGAATTCCTTGAAAACTAATGAGTTAGCTTAGCCCAAGGCTCGGAACAAATTCTAGAGTTTCCCCTCCCCGTCTTTATTGATTATCGATCACTTGTGTCATTGATGACCCATGTAACATCAAGTCGAAACATGCCCACAAATGAATGCTTTCAATGTTGTTTCATAATTCCAAATAATTCTCATTTCTTAAAATAAAAATAAATGTCATTACCTAATAATGCACATGAATACGTCAATTACAAACTTGATACACTGGCACTAATTCATACTAATTAATCCCAAGGGTAAAATCACCGTTTTCAACAACTATAATTCAAAGGTACATTTTCAGAAATATTTTCAATTATCATCTGAAAGTACACGCCAACCCAATAAGTATATTCATTCAAATCTTTAGTCACACCTTTGGAATGGATGTCGACAACAAGTGCCTCAATTTCAAATTTTATAGACCCATCTATACTTGTGAAGATCGTAGATTGCGTGCTAACACATTGAGCCGCTGTGTACTTGGTGATATCTTAAAGTGAAATCTAATGACTTGCAAGCCCACTTGAGTAGTACTTAAAATTTGTAGCATCTAATGAGCCTATACCCATGCTGATGCAAACTTAAGAAGTTAACAAGATATCCTTATACAAACAAAATCGACAATAAAAAATCCCCTAATGCTACTGCATCTAAGAGTTATACTATTAAAATCAATCAAGAAATGAATACCCAATAAGTTGTTTTCGAGAGGGCGGCGAAGGCGAATCGGTGATCAGGGTTGATTGTGAGCTTAGCATGGACGAATAGCAGTATAGCCTGCTTTATTGAGTCCAATCTGGTGTAGGGGCGACCATTGGGCCCGTTCACCTTCATCTCCACCATTGATTCTGGACCCACGTCGATGCAGAATAGTATGTCCTCACTTGAAAATCGGGCCGCCGGAAGCGTATATCCTCCGCCGCCACTCTGTCCTGGCGGAGATGGAGGGCCTCCCGGTGGTGGGTTTAAGCTCCGGACCTCTGTTACTTCCATCTTTGTGTTCTCGTTTGTTTCTCTGTGGATTTTGGTTTTTGATGTGCGGGTTTGGAGGGTGATTTTGGGCGAAAATGCAAACTTGGTACGGTACTAAATGATACATCGGGTGTTTCGAGCACTTTTAATAGCTAATAATTAAAAAAAGATGACTATATTTGCATCCCAATATTTGATTAATACAACATATCTCTACATACACCCCATTCCTATTTTACAAACCCATCTAATTACTAAATACACCACATCTATATTTCCAATTTTACCCTCCAAACTAAAAAACCCTAACTTAAAAAATCAGATTTTTCGGAAAAAAAGAGAAACAACTTTTTTTGGGAACAGTTTTTGGGAAAAAAACTGGAAAAAATCAGTTTTTTTGGGAAAAAAGCTGTTTCCAGCGTCTTTTTGGAAAAAAATCAGTTTTTTTCTGAAAAAGAAAAGCTGGAAAAAATCAGCTTTTTTGGGAAAAAAGAGAAACAACTTTTTTTTTTGGAAAAAACGACTTATTTCGGGAAAAAAATCATCTTTTCTCGAAAAAAAAAGCTGGAAAAAATCAATTTTTTTGGGAAAAAGAGAAAACTTTTTTTGGGAAAAAAAAGCTGTTTCCAGCGTTTTTTGGAAAAAAAACAGCTTCTTTCGGGAAAAAAATCGAAACTTTTCTCGAAAAAAAAGCTGGAAAAAATCGGTTTTTTTTGGGTAAAAGAAACAATTTTTTGGGAAAAAGTTGTTTCAAGCGTTTAAAGGGTGTATTTACCTTTGTTTTATTTTATTAAGGTATCATAGTCTTTTTAACTTATGACATTTGTGTAAATATTGAGAGTGTGGTGTATTAATCAAATCTTGGGGGGTAAATAGCGCCACCCTTAAAAAAATGGACTTATTAAAAAAACTAACTAGATGAGACCCTCATGCAACGCACGCCGTACGTATATATGTGATGCATTATCTTTGTGGTTGTGCATTTTTTTAATAGTTTTATTAATAATATTTTACTACAATAATTTTAAAATAACATCACTTAATGTTTTTTCAACACCAATATTGATAAGGATAATTTTGACATTGACATGTAACATTGTGAGGACGTGACACATATACCACTAAGATCATGATTATACGGTGATATGACTTATCTTAAGCGAGGAGTCAGTCCGACCTTGGGGAAAATTGCTAAGGAGTTATAACCTCGGGAGAAGTAATTGACAAGGTCATAAAAGAGGCCATTGGCTCACAGGTAAGGGGAGACGAAAAACTCAAATACTCACAATCTCTCTATGAGCAAACACTAACTTAAGCATCAAAATATCTACCCCCAGGGACGACCTCGGGGTTACGTTTTGCGAGTTCACACCAACGTTCGGTCAACCTCGGATCTTTGGTTACAATTGTTCCAACTCTTTGATCGACTTTGGATTTTCCTTGGCATTGTAAGTCCTCGGGTTAGTCCTTGAATTTTTATACATCATCGATTGGCGTAGGTGTAGGAACGACTAGATTTGAGCAATAATCTTTGCCACGGAAGAGGAATCTGAGAATAGTCGAAATATGCATGTTGAACATCTACTCTGAGAACATGTTGAGGGTAGTTGCGCAAACTCGCATATCGAGACGTGAGGATGATCATATTCGCGAACATAGGCCTCGGGGCAATTAAGGAGTTAGATCATAAACGCTAACGTCTACAAAAGAAGGAAGAATGTCTTCGTGAAACTGAAATTGTTAATGAGATGACTCGTTGACAAAAGAGGAGTCCTTCGGGGAATAAGCTTAACAAAGAGAAAGAAATTAGACATGCCCAAGGCTTTCAACGATGAAGTCAAGTCGGATCTAAAAGAGGCCTTGAAAAAGGTGGCAAGATCGTTAAAGAGAACAATCATAAGCGAAATTAGAAGAAATGAATGAAAAGCTAGGGGTAATATGGAAGGAAGTCGAAGCAAGCACCAACCTCTTTTCTCCCATTTGAATCTTCTTTTGTTGAAGGTATCACGAGGAAGAAATTCCATCTAGCTTTACGATGCGAGATGGAGAATTATGATGGAACTTGGACCTTTGGGATCATCTTGAGAATTTTCAAGCTCATATGATGCTTCACAGGGAGACCGATGCCATCAAATGTCGAGCGTTCTCTGCTACATTGAGCAAAAATGCAAGGGTTTGGTTTTCCTCATTGCCGCAACATCCATCTCATCTTTCAAGGAATTGGCTCGGGGAGTTTCTTAACCACTTCGTGAGCAACAAAAGGTACAAAAGGCCTGGCGCATCTTATGGGTGTCCATCGAAAGCAGGATGAATCTTTGAGAGATTTCATCCAAGCGTTTCAACAAAGAAGCCTTTGAGATAGAGGATCTTGACCAATCAGTGGCCTTGGCAGCACTTATGAATGGAGTCCGAAAAATCATCACGATTTGCCTTTTCCTTGGCAAAAAAGCCCCTACTGACTTTGGCTGACCTCTTTAATAGGGTAGAAAAATATATCAACGCCGAAGAAATGTCCAAGGTAGAGATAGAGGCCGAGCATGAGTCCTTAGACAAACAGAGAAGGAAAGACGAGAATGGCGATAATGAACAAGCAAAGAAGAATAATGTTTGGGATAGGTTGTCTGTTACTACTAGCTCCTCGAAGGATCGAGCAAACCGTCTGAGGTTCGAAAGGTACCCTCCTTTAAAAGCATCTAAGAACAAAATCTTGATTTATATCAGAGATAAGGATTACGTCAAGTGGACAACAAAAATGCGGACCCCTATTAATAAGAGAAGTCGCGGAAAGTATTGCAGATTTCATCATGACCATGGTCATGGCGAAGACTCGAAGCATTAATGAATGAAATTGAGGACTTGATACGAAGAGGTTACCTTGGTAGCTTTGTGGCCGACAACAAAAGAAGTCCTCTGCCTAAAGAAAGAAATCCAAGAGAGCAAAGCCCTAGTATGCCGAACCAAATGGGTAGAAGTCGAGGAGGGACCATCCCAATGTGCTGAGAAGTCATTGTTATTGCGGGAGGGCTATCGAGAAGAGAAACCAACTCCGCTAGAAAATCATGCGCTAGACAACCTCAAACAGAGGATGCACGAGGAAAGAGACCTCGGACAAACGAATCTATTACATACACAGATGGTGATTTGGAAGAAATCCTTACCCCTCATGATGATCCCATGGTTATTGCTTTAACCATAGCCAATTATGAGGTAAAAAGGTTTTTGGTGGATAATGGAAGTTCGAGACATCTTGTTCTATGATGCCTTTTGACAAAATGAGAATTGGTAGAAATTTTGAAGCATGTGAAAACTCCACAAGGCGGCTTTACATGAGAGGCCGTGGATCCATAGGGAATAATTACTCCCCGCTCACTTTGCCAGGGACCGACCTCAGCAGGACATTGTTATGATTGATTTTTTGGTTGTAAGGGTACCTTCTAGTTACAATGTCATCCTTGGATGACCAAGATTGAATAGAATGAGAGCTATTGTTTCCACATACCATATGCTCATGCGAGTTCCCCCCCTTTGAACATGGTGTTGGGCGAGTCCAGGGATACCAAAGAGTGGCGGGATAATGTTATGTTACTTCACCTAAAGGAAAGACAAAATCTTTAGAGACATTAGCTATTGAAAGCATGGAGCCTAAAGACAAAGGTCGAGAAAGGTGATAAAGGCGTACGAGCCAAGCTTGTTCAATTCTGGGAGAGCCGATGTATTTGCATGGAGTTCATCCGACATGCTGGGATTGATCACGATGTCATAGTTCATAAACTTAATGTGAACCCTCACTTGGACCCATCGAGGCAAAAGAAAAGAAGTTTTGCAGGATATAATCCATGCCATGAACGAAGAAGTGGACAAGCTCCTGGGCGTCGATTACATAAAGAGGTTGACTATCATTTGGTTGTTAAACGTTATTCTAGTTCATAAACCTAACATCAATTGGAGAATGTGCATAGATTTTCGAGCTTAAATAAAGTATATCCAAAGGATAGCTTTCCTCTCCCAAGGATTGGCCAACTAGTGGATGCCACGGTGGATGTGAACTTCCGACTTTATGGATGCATTCCACGGATACCATCAAATAAGAATGCATACGGATGATGAAGCAAAGACCTCGTTTGTCATTTGAGCGAGGATTGTATTATTACAAGGTCATGCCATTCGGTCACGAAGAACACAAGGGCAACTTACGGATATTAGTAAACAAAATATTCAAAGGCGATTGGACAAAATATGGAAGTATCGTGGACGACATGTTAATGAAGAGCCAACGAGGCGAGAGAACCACATAGCAGGAGACCTTGGTGAAATCTTTGCGGTGTTAAGATATTACAAGATGAAACTTAACCCTAGCAAATGTTTCTATGGCATAACCTCGAAAAGTTTTTCGGCTATGTGGTTACTCAACAAGGATCGAAGCCAATCCCCAAAAAATCAAAGCATTGGTGGACATGAACCCTCCCCGATAAGTGAAAGATGTTCGAAACTTACGGGATGATTGGCGGCCCTTAGTCGCTTCTTATCTAAGTCTGAGAGAAAAACTTACCATTTTTCAAGATTAAAGAATGCGAGGATTTTTCATGGATCGATGATTCTCGAGAAGGCTTTCTAGGACCTAAAATCATACTTGAGTTCTCTTCCACTCTTGACAAAGCCCCAACGAGGAGATGTGTTATACCTCTATCTTGGAGCTTGGATCACATTTGTAAGTTACGTATTGATTAGAGAAGAAAATGGACTTCAAAAACCAACTTACTATGTAAGCGAGTCCTTAGAAGTGCCAATGGGTGAGTTTTAAGGTTTAGGGGGTTTGAATAAACCTTACCAAATTTTTGAACTTAGTCCTTTTAAATAATTTTGCGAGTTAACTCAATCGGCTAAGTCCTTGGGGGCCGACTAGGTTGGCTTACTTGACAAAGTAGTTACCCACTCAGCAGACTGCAGAGCTATTGATAGTATAACTCAATTTGGGTCACCTAATACTTAACTTTTCGAGCTATTGAAATATGTGGGAAATATTTTTGATACTTTTTATATAGATTCCTCTATATATAGTCGGGTAATTTAAGTGAGTACATGAGACCAAACGGGCGTTATGGGCTCTCTTTTTAATGATGCAGATTTAACTTGATTTTTATTTTAGTTTATATTTAACTTGATTTAACTTAATGGTTGTTAAAAGTTAGTAGGTAATTTTATTTGAATATCAATTAAAACGGGAGTTATTTTTGGTAGTGGCGGTTCATATTCCCCATTTTTTGGGATTTGTTTGAAAGAGTCTCTCTGGTCTTCTCCGCTATGAGAAATATGTTGCTTATTGAGGACAAATATGTTACTTATTAAAGACAAATATGTTGCTTTTATGTGATTTCTTTGAAACTGTATCTTTGGTCTTCTCTCTTTTCTTTTACAGTCAAACTTGCAATCACCATTGGAGCATTCTATTGTGAAAAATATGTTGCTTATTACGGACAAATATATTGCTTATTGAGAATATTTGTGTTGCTTATTTAGGCAAACAATGTTGCAATCACCAACTCTTTCCTTTCATCTGTCTTTGTATATATATGTAATTTTGTTGCTTTTTTATGTCAGTTGTGTTGCTTATTGTGGACAAATATATTTCTTATTTATGTAGACAATGTTATTAAAATGGGTGCAACTGTGTTTATTTAAATATGTCATCTATATTATATATACATATGTAATTCTGTTGCTTTTATATGCCAACTGTGTTGCTTATCAAAGACAAATATGTTGCTTTGGAAGTGTATATTTGTTGATTATGTATTTTAGTAATTTTATCCGTATTATTAATGAGTTGAAGAAGATGTTTCGTTTTTTGTGCAGTTTTTAATGAAATAAGATTAGAGGAGGGAGGCGGTTCGATGAAGAAGAAAAACTTGTGCCAATTTTTTGTGATTTTGATGTGGTTGTAGATGGTAAGATAACTTCTAAAGATATTGTGTGTAACCGCCCCTAATTTCATGGGAAATGATTGATTGTTTTGGACTAATATACCCTTTATTCAATTTAATTAGTCTTTTATTTTTATTGTTTTACGCATACTAGTAAGGTGCACGTGCGTTGCACGTAAATCATATATTTTTTACTAATTTTAATTAAAATAAATCTCAATATAATTTATTTTATTATATTATAGTATCGTTCATATCATACAATGCGGTGAAGCACAAAGAAATATTGCGGACCAAAACTCATCAAAAAGTTCAAATAAGATGTCTATCTCGGAAACAATTTAAGATGGATAACGATCATGGATCCGCCAACCTATGAATATACGATTTGGTGCTTGTGAAGATAAGGGTTTATGCTTATGTAGTATTGTTATATTGCTTTTAAGCACGTGTATGCTTCATGAAAATATGATTGCTTATGTAGATTCCGAGTAGTGCATATTAACAAGCAATATCTTGCTAAATAAGCGATTAGTATCTATATGCGAGAGAAGCATGAAGATACCTCCGGAGCGTGGAAATATCGACTAAATCTACAAAATACTTGATACGAATGTGAATACTAAATCAAACCTCAACAATCAATGATTTTTGATATGGCTAAGAGAGTACAATTCTCCGAAATTACGACCCAGTCGGCTGATTTTGATGTACGAATAAGTACAACAAAATGCTTCCGAAGTGAAATAATACATGCAATACATTGTATGCAACAAAAAGAGGTTCAAGAATGTTGCCAAATCATAGAAAGGGGATAACAATAAATCTAACAATACCGGTGAAAGTTCTGAAATCAAACACAGAAACCTCCGGCCGAGTCGGATGCAAAGCTCGTTGTATATTATGATATGTTGAAATTGAAAGATACAAGGTAAAACAATTGGAGGAGCGGCACACACACAGTCTCATACCAGAAATGTATCAATTTTTTTTAAGGTTAACAAAAACCTTAATTTTTGACACCAGCAATTCATTATAAACTGTGCGAAGGCAAATATTGGGACTACAAAATCTCATCGATTGTATACTGAGATGGTTGGAGGTACTCTAACGTAGGTGCCTTGCAAATTGATTTTAAGAATTTCAAAAGAGAGTTGAAAGCATATATTAGTGGGGTTGTTGCACAGTTAGACATAGATATGTTTCTCAAGAAGATGAAAGTCAATCCCGGTATGGCGTTCAACTACGACGTCAACGAAAATGAACAACTGATGAGACTATTTTGGGCTGATTCAATATGCAGGATAAACTACGCTGCATTTGGAGATGTCATATCATTCGATGCAACATACAATACTAATAGGTAACTAAGCCTAACAATTGCATTCATTCTCTTCTGTCTTGCTTGTATAGTGTTAACCTATTGCATATGAAGAACATGATTTATGCATTCATTCTCTTTTGTCTTGCTTGTATAGTGTTAACTTACATATGAATAACATGATTTATGCATGTGTGAAAAAATCATTCTTGTGAGCTAATAACATATTCTCCAGTACAAAATGGTGTTTGCTCCATTTTTGGCATAGATAATCATAAAAGATGTGTAATTTTTGCATCGGGCTACTCGAAGAAGATGAAGAATCCTACGTATGGTTATTCCAAATTTATTTTGAAAGCAATGGGACGTGAGCCAATATACATTATTTAGACCAAGACCTGCATGAAGAATGCGATAAGAAAGGTTTTCAAGAACACAATACATCACTTGTGTATGTGGCACATAATGGAGAAGGTAATTGTGATCTTGGGCATGCATTATTCAACGATGAAAATTTCATGAAAAGACTGAAAGACATTGCATCGAACCAAAAGATTTGAAGAAAAATGGAGCAAGCTAATGAATGAATACAATTTGACTTCCCATGCATTGTTCAAGAATATTTTGAGATTAGATGATCATGGATTCCAACATATTTTAAAAATGTTGAGTTGAAAGGACTACTCCGAACCACATCAAGATCCGAGAGTGCTAATAGTTGGTTTGGTAGTTCATGAACCCCCAAGTCAACTTGGTTGAGTTTTTATGCACTATGAAAGTGCAACGGAAGCTCAAGGACAGGCGACATAGAAATTGACCAATGAGGCGACACAAATGTTACGATATGCAAGACACCATTGGCAATTGAAAAGCACGCAACGTCGATGTATACGAGGACATTGTTTTTCATTGTGAGTTCAAAAATAGTGGCATCATGTTATAATCGTCTAATGACAAACATCAAAGATGCAACAAATAACGTTCTTACGGATCAAAGACATTGGCATTGGTAAGTTTTTTATTGTTTTCGATAAAAAACGAGGACTTGATTTATGCAACCGTGTAACATGTTGAAGACAGATTGGTGATATCTTGTCACATCTTGATGTTGTTCAAGGAACTTGACAAAATTCTCGGAAAAATATATACTCAATCGATGGATAAATAACGATCGCCTTCTCGGACTTTAAACATCGGGTCACTTTGTCCGATTACACAAGTGGGCAAGAAGTCAATACAACGTTGCAAAAAAATATGGTGATTTAGTTGTTGTGTGAGGATTGCAAAAGGAAACAAAAACGACTAGGACGCCGGGAAAAATTATTCAAGAACACAAGCGGATGTTATTCATGCAACAAGGGATTAATCTAGATATCTTGAACAAGCGGGCGATCTTTAGAGGACTTTCGGACTACATCACAACTACAAGTTCAAGTTTTGCCACCAAAACAGGGGCAAGAACAAGGGTAGTGGCTATTTTAAAAGCCAAATTCAAAGCCAAAAAGAGAAAGCAATCAAGGCAAGCAAAAAGCTAAAGAGACGTTCTTTGGAAGTGTGGAGACATTAGGAACCATAATAGTCGGACTGAAAGCAAGCAAGCGTATCACATGACTCATATTAATTTTTGAGTACTTTATTTCCTTAGACATTATATATGGATATTTAGTTACAAATTATGTTTTTAAGCATTTCTGGTGATAAAATTCATATGCAACAAACTTCAAGTACATAAGCAATGCATGAACAATTCGTATGCAACACAACTATATTAAGCTTAAAAATCGCAAAAAGTTTATACATAAGAGTCCCCCATACATTACATATGCAACAAATATGTACTACATAAGCAAGAATTACAATATGTAAGAATACTTTGATGATATAAAAACATATTGTTTGGAAAATAATTGTTATCTCTTTTGTAAGCGCCAACATGCTTCTTCATATGCATACAAAACATCATTCACAAGCAACATACCTATTTAACATTCATAAGCCCTATCAAATTTGTTTCATTGCATATGTATACGTGCATCAAACTAAGTCTACATTAGCATTGCATGTACTGAGGATGAAATAATTTGCTTATGTAGGATAATATGATTGCATATATAGTATTTATACATGAAAAAAGTTATATATACACGAGAATAACCATCCCATAAATCTTACACATAACAACATCGTACATACCCCCAAAAAAAAAATCTACGATCCTATCTACATGTTTATCCAAATATTTGCAACATGACAAAATAAAATAAAAACCGAATAAAAGTATCTTGTCCGACATAGAGTTACAATATCAAAATCAAATTCCTACAAAAAGCATTAGATCACAACTCCTTCATCCACTATACTTTTTTGCCTCGAGCAAATTCTTCACCCTATGTTTGTTCGTGTCAGCCAAAGCAATAGCAGCGAAGTACTCCGCCCCCAATATGGATAATTGTGCTGAATTTTCTTGTTCAACCCACTATCCTAGTTCCAAATGCCTCTGCCCATGTATGTTTCCATGTGGCACATGGAAAAAATACCGCATTCCTCCTTATTATCATTGTCCCTCCAGTCCATAGCCAGCCTCAATACTTTAGAATTCTGTATAAAATGCGCAGCCAGCGTACAACCTTTGGACAAAATGTCTTTGCGAGAAAAATTTGGCACTTTGCAAAAGTCATAATGCATGTGCATCAAAACAACTTCATATGTACATACTTTCAACTACATAAGCATTTAATGAACACTACGCATGCAACACTACTATTAAACTAGGAATCGCAAAAAGTTATACATAAGATGTACATATACATTATATAAGTAACACATCTATATTATACAAGCAAGCATTGCAATATGCAATAATTACACATACTAAACACAACACAGTGTTAAAAATGCAACGGATGCATACTACATAAGCAGTACACTTATACTGCACATGCACAAACTACTACATAAAAAATATTCTTGTCCACATGGTAATTTTCCACATATAATCATGTGTTTTTTTTATATGCATAATTGTAAAAGATCATAAGCAAAACTATTGATGTACACAAGCAGAACAAAAACAGAATCAATATTAATAAGAAATAAAATAGATTTTACAGAAAATCATTATAACACAAGCAACATGCAAAAACTAAACAAGTAATATTAGCAAAATACATAAGCATATAAAAACAATAGTGACAACATGATGTTAACAAACGCGGCGCACATAGAAACAACCAAATGATGCCTGTTACAAAAATCTAACTGATGAAAATTTCGCATGCAAATAGTAATACCTTCATTAGCGAGGATTACACAATTACACAAGCATGTAAACAAAAACAAACATAAAAGTAGAATTGCAGTGGAGTCAAGTATTCAACATTCCGCATGCACCATAAACAAACTAAACAAGCAACCTTAACAACTAACATTAGCAAAAAAAAGGAAACACCACTACAAGAAAAGCGGTAATAGACATCGATTAAAAGACATCTATTTCCCAATTTTTGTGATATCTTTTAGTATTAAACCTCATTTTTTAAATGAAATGATGTCTATGACCGGATTTTCTCTTTAAGTTGGGTTTTCCAAAAGATTTTCTATGGTATTTTTAGCACACAAAAATTCAAATTTGCCAGAATTGATTTAGCTCCAAAATTATACAATTGTTGGTTCCTCATCCCAATTCCTTTTCACACCAAAACCCTATCTCCTTCCACCGTGAAAGAAAATTTCGGAGCTTTAGTTCATCGTTTTGAGCTTCTACCATTTCCTCAGCCCCCGTCCCCCGCGAGTCGCCTATTGTTGTGTGGCCTCACCTTCGCCATCAATGACAAGTATGTGGTCACTCTTTTTTTTTTTTTTAATTTTTGTAATGCTTTTGTCTTCTTATTTTGAAATCAATTGATCTCTCGAATTTATCATATTTGAACATAAAAAGTAGGTTTTGACGTAAACTAGTAGTGATTTTTTCTTCATGTGGTGTCTAATATGAGTTTTGAATAATAGAAAATAAAATGTGTTGGCCCGTCAAGCTAGTGTTTGCGGGCTCATTTAGAGAAGTCTTAAACGGATAATGCTTCGCTATTTTTGAAAACCGTAAGTAGAATGTTAGTTGTGTGAAGCTTTTACCATCTATCTACTTTCTAATCTAATTGTCTTATCTGTTGTTATTTCACTAAAATTTACTTGTGAGTTTACGTTGAATTGAGAATTGTAGTCTTTGCAACTTCGAGGGGTCTTGTATGTCTCTCATTTTGGGATTGCAAAAATGTTCTCCATCGCACAAAGTTGTCTCTAAAAAACGTTTGTAGAAAATGGTTATTACTTTTTGAACTATTTTAGAATAATGTTTTTTCTCGATTAAATTTTTCTTTATGCCTTTCTTAAGATAACTAATATAGATGTTTGAAGAAATTTCATGCTAACTAGTATAGAGCACTGGTGAATACCTCGGGATCTGCTCATGGATTACTTCATAAGACTTTCAAAAGAATAAAAAAGGCTTGAATTTCATGCAACTTAAATCGATGAAATTCGGACTAAGTGCATTGTTGAGCTTGAAAGGCCTTTGAGGTTTCGATGTATTTTTCGAATTATCTAATAGTGATGTTATTTCATTTTGCTTACATTTTTTAAGTTTTATTTCTTCAAACCCAACAATCAAGGTTCTTGTAGGCGTCTAGCTTTTTCTTGGCAAGTGGATGCAAAGCGGGATGAAATCATCGACAAGTTCATCAAAACATTGTAAGTGCCTTCTTATCAATGCTTTGGTGCCTAAATTAGCGAGAATGAAATTTATATTACTTTCGCATTTCTCTTCTTGTCTTATTCATAATTTTCTTGCTTAGTACAATGTAAAACATGGTTGGAGCACATATATAGATGATCTTATGAATTTTAGTATTATGTGAGAACCAGAAGGTCAATTTTATAATATTATCTTGCTTGAAAAGTAATTTGAATTTGGTCTAATTTTTTACGCACTTAATCTTTTAAAATTATTTATTCAAACAACTTTCTTCTTTTTGGGTTTACATGATTGATGGAGGTTATATGACAAGCGGCAGTTGTGTTGCTCCTCCATGATGACTCGTGTTTCGGATATGCATTTTGAGTCTAGTGTGAATTTATCATATTGGTTTCATAGTTGGTTTTAATTTTTGGTTTGCAAGACCGTGTACCGATTATATAGTTTGGAGTTGATGAATTTGTACGATCTTTTTGGAAATTGATTTTTGTTGTTTACTATTTTCGTTGTTTGGAGTTGATGGCAATGTAGTGACCCTTTTAGAAATAATTTTAGTGTGATATGGATCGAGTAGCCTTGTTTTTTGAAGTGAATTATATCATGCTTTGATGGTATGGATGGATGGTTTGCATAATTACATGATATAAGTATAAATATTAGCAAAATGATAAAATATTGTTGATTTTACATCAATCCTAATTTCGAGGACACAAGTGTTATAAATTGGTAACAATAATTATGAAACTTGAATAAAAACAAAATTAGTTGAAAGATGATGCCTTAAGTCAGTATAACATTGGTTTAAACCATTCTTCAAGCGGATGTCAAAGGAACCAAATAACATCGGTCAAACAACGATGTCAGTTAGAAAGAAATGATGTTTCGACCAGCGTCCTCAAAGGTAACGACATCGGTTGAAACGGATGTCTTTATTTGTAACAACTTTGTTTTTACCTACTTAAAACCGATGTCAAATATCGACTTTTAACATCATCGATTCGACATTGGTTGATTTTTAAATAGGCATCGGCTAAAACCGGATATCTTTGAGCGTTTTTCTTGTAGAGCACGAGAAAAAAACAACAACAACCATGTTATGAACAAAACAAAAACCCAATGTGCAAGCGGATATGAAAACCACACAACATCAACCAAAAAACCACCATAGAACAACAACAAAAATAGATTGAAGTTGCAAAAATCGAAGGACAAAAAACATTCATACACTTTATAAAAGCGGCTACTAACTAAAAATCGAAAGCTTCAAAACACAACCTTAAGAGATGGAAACTTACCTTCAAAAAATCTGCAAACTCTTGAAATCGAACTCGAGGCGAAAGTCGAAATATAAGAGAAAGAATTTTGCGGAGAAAACACAGTGAGAGAGGAGGCGAAAGCGAAGGCACACGATCGTGAAAGAGCGAATGAAATTGAACGTGATCGCAAATCTCAATAACTGATTGTATTGTAAAATGACAACCATACTCTTCTTAGTTGCTGAAACAAAAAAATAAATTTGAAACCCCCCTAAAAATCTGGACCACCCAAAAATATTAATCTATTGTTAGAATTAGTCCCTATGGACTCACTCGATTAGGAGGACCCATTGGATCCATATCAATATATATATATATATATATATATATATATATATATATATAGAGAGAGAGAGAGAGAGAGAGAGAGAGAGAGAGAGAGAGAGAGAGAGAGAGAGAAAGGATATTCTGAGACCATAGTGCATGAGAGACCGTAGAGACACATCTACACCATCCAAAAAAATACTAGAAGGCCAAGATCTAGCAAATTTTTATAGCATTAGAAAATAGGAAAAAAAAGGCCCGAGGGTACAATAGGCGCATAATTAGCCCAAAAATAAGCGCAAGATATTTAATGCTAATTGTAAGGGATGAAATCGGTTTTTGATCACGTATCCTAAAATCACGCATACAACACCTCCTTCTCCTCCCTCAAGCCAAAACCTCACGAGAACTAGAGAAACCATGGATATCCACTTTGAAATCTTCAATTCTACGGAAAAATCATCACATATTGAAATGCATACATATTAAGGAATCAGATGGCGGGGGCCCGACCACTGCGAAGCCCCACGCCACTGGTCAAGATAGCATAGAGCTCCCCGTCGGCAAGGGCCCGGGATTTTTTTAATTAGTTTATATATATATATATGTATTAGATATATTAAATAAAGGTTCAAGTATTTATCTAATGAGCGCGCGTTGGCCCATCGGTGTGCTCTTTATCATCTACTTTAATGTCTTCTTGATATCAAATCCACAAACAAGCAAAATTCATGTGTTTTTTTTCTACATCTATCTAACTATATTTTTTCCGTTCGGTTTTGCCTTTGTCTAAATAATTTTTTTCCTTTTGTGCAAAACAAAAGGCATAATTGAAGGTTTTCTTTTTTTTTTTTGCTTCTATCTAACTATTTTTTCCACACATTTCTATCTAATTAATATTATTATCCAACTAAGTTTTCTCTTTTTACAAAACCAAATATCATTGAAGATTTTAAAATGTCGCCCAATTTTAAGCCCTCGTTCTATCATTCATATTTGGTTTTTTCTTTTCCTTTGTAAAACCAGAAAATAGAATTGAAGAATTTATAAATGTAAGAAGATCAATTTTTCATGTTAATTTATTAGTTTTTTTTGTCTTTTTCTATATGGTAAATTATATTGAACAATATTTTTAAGTAATTTATTTTAATAAAACCAAAATGTTAAAGTTGGAGTATGATATTTTTATTATTATATATTTTATTTTTATGTTAAATCAATGAAATTATATTTGTACATTGATTTTATTAATTTTAATTTTGTATTTAAACACAAGGGCCCCAATTCTTTTTTTTTTCGCTCTAGGCCCCTCGAAACCTAGGACCGACTCTGCTAGATATTATCCATCGTGGGAGATTACTTGTGTTTTGTACGTCTTGATCTTGCAAAAAAATGAAACCAGGAATGCTGATAATCTTGAATAATGCCTTAAGTTTCCATTATATTATATTTAGTTACAACAAATACTCTTAAAGTCCAGACTATTATAAAAAGAAATCCAATTATCTTTCAAATTTTTAAATACCCTCGATGATATTTGTTTTATATATTTACAAATTGCACATTATTTGTAAATTTGAAAGATAATTAACCTAAATTTCTTGCAATTAGGGTAAACTTCAAGAATATACAACGTTTGAAAAATAATATTTACACATATAATGTGTATTTAAATTTAAAGTTTTGAATACATTAATTTTAAATATGCATTGTAATTTTATATATAATTTTTGTATAATAATATTTCTTAATTCAATGATATATATGTATTTTAGAAAACTTAGATAGCTAAAAAGATACTATGTTAACTAATTTATATTTTATACTTTGTTAATTTAAATTTATTTTTCATTTTTATACAATAAATTATTTACTATTTTTGTAATTTTTATATATAACTTATTTTCGACTTTTAAAAATTAAATGAAGTATGCGAACTATTTTGATTTTATTAAAATGTATATAGAATACAACTAATTTTACTAAATTTATTGTTGACATTAAATATATTTTTCAATATTTTAAAATATCATAATTTTATCTTAATTTATTTATTGTTGATATTTCCACTTTTTAGCATCTATTCATTTCTTTTGCTACGTGGACATTACTTGTCCATATTGGCATCCACATCATAGTTATATTTAATCCAAACAAACCAATTTGACCCTAACATCAATTATTTTAATTACGACGTTAGTGATTTTGGAATAAGATATCTATAAAATTCGACCAAATTAAATGTGTAATTTCTAAGAGATTTGTGGTTGCCAATTGATACCCATAAAACATGGAGGACGAAAAGCCTATACAAACCAACTTAGAGGAAGAACAATATAATTGTGCGAGGGACGGATCAAGAATTTTTACAATGGAGGCACAATGTAAAAATGTTTAGGTGAGATAAAAATAATTAAATTAATGGAGGCACAAGTTATTTTTTCAACCTAATTAGTATACAACTTTTTGATAACTCATATATCACTATAATGTTATATAACACTAATAATAATTTCTCTTAATAATATAATTTGACAATTTTTATTTTTAAATTATAACACTTCTATAAATTATAATGTTCTGGGATCAATTTTGTGATAGCTCCGGTGGTAGAGAGTTGTTTATTAGTGAAATTGACTCGGGTTAGATTTCATAAAAGTGTGTGTCCTCTCCCTACCATCCCCATTGTACTAAAACAATTATAATATTACTAGTGTTGTAATTTTGGGCACACTTAATCTAATATTATATAACCTTTTAAAAAAATTAAATATTATTGTACAATACTTTATACATGAAGTTTATACTTTTACACAAATAATCTTGTATCAATAATAAATAATAAAAAGAACAAACAATAGAAAAAGCTATGGGGGCACGTGCCCCCCCCCCCATAGTGGGAAATACTGTTGGAAATTTATTGAAGAAAATTATTATTTTAAATTTAACTTTATCAATAGTAAAGGGCAAAAATTTTAATGACATTAGTAATAGTAATGTCAAGTTTTTGGTGGTGAAGGGTCATATTTGTATCTATAAATATGACTTCATTTTTCATTTGTGAAAAAAACAACAAAAACTCACAAGAATTTCCATCTCTCTCCTAAAGATCTTGTAATTTTTGGTAATAATTTTTGGGCATAATTTTTGAGGTTCGCTAGGAATAGGTAATCCGGTTTCTTGTCTTATCCTGGGAAACAAACGTCCAAAATAGGGACGAATCTATTTTAAGGATAGTGTGTTGAACACACGACTCGAGCTAATTTTTATTTTGCTTACTTTGCAAATTTTATCGATTCGGGTTTTTCGATTCATATAAATTGTACTAGAAGAAATACTACTATTTTCCAACGAGCTTAAAAGCAGTTATTGAAAAAACTTCAAAGACAAAGATATCGTTGCCATTTATACATTTTTCTGAAAATTTTGCCTAATGATCGGATTATAAAACACCCGATGGTAGAATTTTGAGTTGATTATTTTTGCAAATTTGTTGGGTATCAATATCATGTTCGGATCACTTTGCTATATTAGCCATTTGGTAAATTGGTGTTGTGTTGATCTCAAGTTGTTTCCACTTTATTATATATATATATATATATATATGTGAAAAAAATTAAATTCGAACTTTGAATCAACAACTTTTTGCAATTGTAGCTTCATAGTCCAGATTAGTTGGCTATCTTAATATGTTAGATAGTTTAGCTTATTAAGCGAATTATGCCATTATAATCTATGATTAAAAACAAAATGGTTAATTAAGTTATACAATGGTGATTGGTTATTACTATCATGGAATGATAGAAAAAGAAGGAATTGAAAATTGGGATGATGACATGAATTCAATTTTCGATAATAATTGGAATTTAAACTTTGGAATCTAATGTTTTAACAATTGGAAGTTGAATTCTAATGTGTTGCATGATGTTGACATTGGGTAATAGTGTGCTATTAATTATTATTAAAAATATCAAATGATTTGCATATTGAAACTGTTGGTAATTGTAATTATGATGATTACAAGATGTTACCTTAAAAAAGGTTTATAGTGCACTTCTTGTATTGATTGTGTTGGTTCCAATAATTTTTGGACTAAAAGATTAATACTGTGCTATTTGGAGTTGAAGTGGAGTGTTTGGACTAATTTTGGACTGATTGGACTATATTTTGGATTGATTGGACTAATCTTTGGATTGATTGGACTAACTTTTTGGGACTAATAAAATAGATTCCCTGTGCTTATTTGGAGTGGAAGAAAATTGCAAGGACCTTTTAATAAAAAACTTGAACAATTTTTAATAAATTTGTTCTTATCGGTTGTGTTAGATTATTCGAAGTGCTAAACTTCTTGTATTGTTTGTCTTAAAATGACATTTGAACCAAACAATAGTGGTCTAAGCCCGTTGTGCCAAGGCGGTTTTTGTAGCAAGCGGTGGTGAGTTTAACCTTGTTGTGCTACCACCGGCTTTTATAGTCAACCCCATGCTTGATATGCCAGTTAATCATGGTGAAAAACCAGAAGAGTTTAACGGCTTGAATTTTAAGCAGTGGCAATAGAAAATATTTTTCTACTTGTCCATATTGAACTTGAGCAAAAAGATCCTCCACATCTTAGTGAGGATGAGACTGATGCACAAGCGGTTAACGCTTTAGATGTTTGAATCATGCTGATTTCTTGTGTAGAAATTATGTCATGAATGGCCTTGTAGATTCGCTTTACAACGTGTATAACTCTAAGAAAGCTGCAAAGGAGGCTGGCGTGGGAGTCTTTGGACCATAAGTATAAGGCGAGGATGCGGGTGTGAAAAAAATTCATCGTAGCCGCTTCTTGGATTATAAAATGGTGGACTTAAGCGATCATCGATCAGTACAAGATCTTGAGGTGATCATACATGATATTCATCTTGAGGAATGGTTCTTAGTGAGACTTTCCAAGTGGCTGCAATCATTGAGAAATTGTCACCGACTTGGAAGACTTCAAGAACTATTTGAAACATAAGCGAAAGGAAATGAACATCGAAGAACTTGTTGTTAGACTTCGCATTGAAGAAGATAACAAAAGTTAAAGGAGAAGAAGTGGTTCAATCGAAGTGGCTAAATCCAATGTTATTGAACATAGGCAAAGTTCCAAAGGCAAGAACAAATCTGGGCGGTAGGGGAAAAAGGGGTTAAGTTGGGACCCAAATGAGGCATTTCAAGAAGAAGTTCGAAGGAAAATGCTTCAATTGTGGCGGCAAGGGTCACAAAGCACGATTGCAAAACCAGAAGAAGAATAGGGAGGCTAACATGATTGATGACATTTTAAGGAGGTGTACGATTTAAATCTTGTTCTTTGTGATTTGGAGGTGAATTTGGTGGGTTCAAACCCAACGGTGGTGGATTGACAGCGACGCTACCAGGCATGTGCTCAATAAGGAGATGTTCGATACCTTTGAGGTTGTTGAGAATGGCGAGAAGCGTATATGGGAAGTACGCCCTTCCGACATCAAAGGTCAAGGAATGTGGTTCTAAAAATGCGTCAGGAAGGAGGACTCTCACGAATGTGTTATATGTGCCGATTCAGAAAAAACTTGGTGTCACGGATCTCTTTTAATTAAGCATGGTTTTTCGTGGTGTATTTGAGTCTAATGTTATAACTTTACTCAAAAATGGAATGTTTGTAGGAAAAGGGTATGTAAGCGATGGGCTTTTAAGCTCGGTGTAATGGTTGTGAAACCAAAAGGCAATAAAATGAAGAATGCTTACATTTTACTTGCTTGAGTCTTCAATTTGTGGCATGGTAGACTAGGACATGTTAATTATGATACTTTCGTAGATTAATTAACTTGAATTATATACCAACATTCCATATTGATTCCAAACACAAGTGTGAAACTTGTGTTGAGGCAAAGTTAACAAGGACATCATTTAAAAATATTGAAAGAAATAATGAACCACTTGATTTAATTCACCTTTGATGTATGTGATTCAAAATCGACACAAACACGTGGTGGCAACAAGTACTTCATTACTTGTATTGATGATAACACAAAGTATTATTATGTGTATCTTCTTAAAAGTAAAGATGAAGCTATAGAGAAATTCATTCTCTATAAAAATGAAGTTGAGAATCAACTCAACAAGAAAATTAAGGTGCTAAAAAGTGGTGAGTGGAGGTGAATATGAATCACCATTTTTTGAATTATGTGCCCAACACGGAATTAGACACGAAACAACAACACCTTATTCACCACAATGAGAATGACATTGCGAGCGGAAAAACCGTACACTTAAAGAAATGATGAATGCCATGTTATTAAGTTACGGCTTGCCTCGAGAACATGTAGGGAAGTTGTCTTGTGACTAATTACCTTTTAAATAAGGTACCCCTTAAGAAATTAGACAAAAGCCCTTACGAGCTATGGCATGGAAAAATGCCATCCTACAAATACTACGAGTGTGGGGGTGTCTTGCTAAGGTTGCTATACCTACACCAAAAAAAGGTGAAGGTAGGTCCCAAAACTATTATTTGCATCTTATTGGATATGCACATAACGATTGCAACTTATCGGTTTCTTGTGCATGAATCTAAAGTTGAAGATATACATAAGAACACGATAATTGAATCGAAACGCCTCATTCTTTGAAAATGTATTTAAAGTGCGGATCGAGAGAAGAAGCAAGCTCTTCTAAATGGATACATGATTGATAGAACAAGAGCAAGCGGAAATAAAGAAGAAGAGATAGAACTTAGACGCGGCAAATGAGCTAGGATAGAAAAATCATTTGGTCAGATTTTCTAACCTACATCTTTGGAAAGTGAACCTCAAAGCTATAAAAAGCTATCAATTCTTACGATGGACCATTATGGAAAGAGGCCATAAAAAGTGAAATTGATTCCATCTTGCAAAACCATACACAGGAACTAGTGGATCTTCATGAAAAAAGTAAACACTAGGTTATAAATGGATTTTCAAGAAGAAAATGAAAGGTAGATAGAACAATTGATAAGTACAAGGCTAGACTTGTAATTAAAGGTTATAGACAAAAAGAGGGTCTTGATTACTTTGATACGTATTCTCGATTCGAGAATAACCTCCATTAGATTGGTACTTGCAATTGATGCATTGCGAAATCTTGAGGTACATCAAATGGGCGTAAAAAGCGCTTTTCTAAATGGAGATTTAAAAGGAGATTTATATGGAACAACTTTGAGGGATTCTCACCTGGGCAAGAGAACAAGGTTTGTAACTAGTCAAGTCATTATATGGCTTGAAACAGCTCAAAACAATGGCATGAAAAATTTGATAATGTCATGAAAGAACTTGGATTTAAAATAAATGAATGTGATAAATGTGTCATGTTAGTCGAAATGACTATGTCATTTATGTCTTTATGTAGACGACATGTTTATCATTGGAAGTAATGATAAAATAATTAAATCCACTAAAGATATGTTGAACTTGAGGTTTGACATGAAAGATATGGGTTTAGGCGGCGTGATCCTCGGAATAAAGATTTCTAGAACTTCAAATGGTGACACTTGATCGGTCATTATATGGATAAGATTCTAGGAAAATTTAGTAAGGATGACACATCATTAGCTAGAACTCCAATAGACACAAGCAAACATCTATCGAAGAATATAGGTGAAATTTGTCTCAAGTTAAATACTCACGAGTCATAGGAAGTTTAATGTACTTAATGAGTTGTACAAGACCCGGACATTGCCTATGCGGTGAGTAAATTGAGCGGATACACGAGTAATCCAGGGCATGACTCGAAAAGGGATAGTGAGAATACTAAGGTATTTAAGATATACTCGTGATCTTGGCCGCACTATACAAGATATCCTGCGGTTATTGACGGATATAGTGATGATAATTGGATATCGATATTAAAGATTCTAAGTCTACAAGTGGATTTGTATTCACTTTAGGAGGTGCATCAATATCATGGAAATCTTCTAACTAGGACAATTATAGCAAGGTCTACAATGGAGTCACAAGTTTATTCTTTCTCTAACAAGAGTGTGGTGAAGAATTTGAATGACTTTGAAATTTCTTAGAAGATATTCCAAAATGGCTTTAAACTTTGTGCCAACAATTTGTATACATTGTGACAAGTCAATCTGCGCAATTGGCGGGACGCGAACAATATGTACAATGGTAAAGTACAACACATACGTCGTGAGACCATGATACCATCATATAACTACTCTCAAGCGGTATTATCTCTATTGACTACGTGAAGTCAAAGGATAATTTAGCGGATCCGATTAACAAAGGGTTGAATCGAGAGTTAGTTGTGAAATCATTAAGAGGAATAGGACTTAAGCCTCTAGAAAAATGAGTTGATACAATGGAAACCCAACCTAGTTATTTGGAGATCCCAGATCTAGGTTCAAAGGACAACTGGTTGTAAAAAAGACTCTATGATCATTGTGGGGAGTTATCCCTTGTCCGTTTTCCTTACTGATGATGCCAGTGGAGAAGAGGATAAGCAATTTGGCTTTAATAATTCTTGTGCGTCGGTAAGTCAGCAGATGAGAATCACCTATGTGAGAAAGTGGGTGGTCCGAAGAGAATTGTGTGAGGCTCAATTCTTAGAACCTCTTGCGGAACCAGGCGTATGTTCGGGGCCATGAATGAACATAAACATGAGAAGCGAAGTATGTTAGGAAGAATCTTGTGTGAGGTATATCATCGTTTACACAAAAGGCGAAACGGTTAAAGAACATCGTCTGATCGGCTAGTAAAGTAAATATGCTTTCACAAGGGAAGGTTCAAGGGTAACACCTACCTATCTCATGCGAGGATTCAATTTGTTGAAATTTATCACCAAATTTTTATATTTTCGGAATTTTCATATGGGGATTGTTGAAAATTTATTGAAGAAAATTATTATTTTAAATTTAACTTTATCAATAGTAAATGGCAAAAATTTTAATGACCTTAGTAATAGTAAATGTCAAGTTTTTGGTGGTGAAGGGTCATATTTGTATCTATAAATATGGCTTCATTTTTCATTTGTGAAAAAACAACAAAACTCACAAGAATTTCCATCTCTCCTAAAGATCTTGTAATATTTGGTGATAATTTTCGGGCATAATTTTTCGTTTACGGAATAGGTAATCCGATTTTCTTGTCTTATCTGGGAAACAGACGTCAGAATAGGGGACGAATCTGTTTTAAGGATAGTGTGTTGAACACACGATTCGAGCTAATTTTTATTTTGCTTACTTTGCAAATTTTATCGATTCAGTTTTTCGATTCATATAAATTGTACTAGAAGAAATACTACTATTTTCTTCCAAATACTACACTCCAATGGATGGTAGCGGAATGAATATTTGGAGCTATTTTGATATGACAAACAAATCTCTAATTTCTAATATAGATATGTTCTTCAACCATACTTCAAGTCTTCAACACAATCAAAATTTGGGTTAGTGGTTTTGATTGTTCATTATTAAAATATGACAAGCTTTATTCGAATTTGATTCTGACTATAACAATGACTTTAGGTGTATAGATTAAAAAATACAGGAAGCATAAGTTTCATCAGCCTTCCACAATATTATTTGGGAAGAATATATATATAATTGCATGTCATTATTTTTAGGACAGCTAGCAAAACAAAATAATATTCATATGTATTGAAAAACAGATCTCTCAAGAATTTTGTAATCATGCATACATCTCAATGGGATGAGTACTGTAATGATTGTATTTTTTAATATTCCCAAAGTAGAGTCAACCATGGATATGAGCAAAAAAATCTCACTACGATATGGCTGTTCAGTAAGGCCATAAGCTAACTTTTATATATAGTATTTAAATAAATGAAAGTGCAATTACTAGTAATTATGATTCTTGCCCTCATGGAGATCCAGTTTCCATCCCAGCTGATACTTTTTTCGTCCTTGTTGTCTATCTTCATATTCTTCAAATTGAAAACCAAAAAAACAAGTCGAAATCTGCCTCCAGGGCCATGGAAGTTGCCTTTGATTGGAAACATGCGCAATCTCATTTGTTAAAGCTGTAATCGTGGTTAGTTATGTTTTTCCTTTTTTGTCTCCTCTTGTTATTAATTTTTCCTTTTTGTCCTTTTAGTATCCATATTCTTATTATTTAGTATTTTGACCCCTTTCATAATTTTGTTGGATAAAAATTATTCTATTAAATTTAGTAAGTTAAATTGGAGATTTTGTGGGTCTTATTTTATCTTATTATCATCATAAAATTATATTTTCTATTAATCAAATGATGGGTTTCTCATAATTATTTGATAATATATGTTGAAAAGAAAATAACGAAAACAAATAGGATAAATTAAATTGTAGATGGTTTTAAGTGATATGCAAAAAGACTCTAAACAAGTTAAGGATTTAATGATGTATTTGTAAATATTTACTAATGAATATTAATATATTCTTTTGATACAAATATAATATATATAAACTTCATTATCTTTTATATATACACAATGATTTTTAGTTTTTACTCTTGACTAGGGAACCTAATATGAATTTAATAATTTTTAATATTTAATGTATTTTTATTTGTAATTTCAATTTCTTCACCATTTTTTTTTATTTTTTCGCGTCAACTTTAAATTATATAGGTTTTTAGGTAATGGGTGTCGAGTTACCACTTTGTCATAAATGGGCCGTGTTCGTGTTGTGTATCTTGATACAATAATTTAAATTCGTGTTAAGGTTCGTGTCGGACTTGTAATATCTGTGTCAAAACACAACCGCGAATCGACACGATTGACACCACTACTTGGCCCCCTCACCGTTGTCTGGCTCCGCCCCGTGCCCCATGAGGTTCCATTGTATTACGTACATTTGTTTCATATTAGAAAAGAATTCAATGTTTTTTGTTACAATATCAAGTATTTTGATTAATTAGTTAATTATTTCATATATTCATTATTTATGGGTATAAAGTATTCATCGTTAGCATTATTTTGGCGTAGCAATATTCTCGCGCCAACAATATTTGTTTTGTTTGAAATTAATGAAACAAATTTTGTATATTAAAAATGTAATAAAATATATTTTATTATCCTAATTGTATATTTAGTTTTTGAAAATATTTTTAATAAAATTTAATTATTTTGAATTATGAATATTACAAATAATTTGTATTTATTATTTAATAAAGTGTAGATTAGATATAATAATAAAATATATTCTTTAATTAACTTAAAATTTATTTATAATACTATATTAAAATAATTGATTTTTAATAAAATAGTTTTTGAATTAAAATAATAAGGAATACTCATTTTAGTGCAAGATTTGAAGTAGAATGGTTGGAGATAGATTTTAAGTTTAGTTCAAAAATCACACCATTTAACTTAAATAGACTTATGGTCGGATATCTTAAGAGACCAACATTGCAATTAAGTCGTTATTGACATATTCGACTTTATTAATGTAAAACTTCATGCTTTAAAAAATTGCTAAAAATCTTTTGATCTGAGATTATTCTGGTCAAGCAGGATATGATAGGTGGTGGAAGTGAGACACCAGCCACAACGATGGATTGGGCAATGGTAGAAATGCTGAAAAATCCAAGTGTTCTGGAAAAGGCAAAAGATGAGGTGAGAAAGGTTTTTGATGACAAAGGGATATGTCGACGAATCAAGCATTCATCAACTCAAGTATTTGAAGTCAGTTATCAAGGAGACTCTAAGGTTACATCCACCAGCACCTCTATTACTTCCGAGATAAATGCGAGATTAATGGGTATGAGATACCAGTCAACACCAAAATCATCGTCAATGCATGGGTTATTAATAGAGATCCCAAATATTGGAAAAATGCCGAATGCTTCCAACCTGAAAGATTTCTTGATAGTTCCATTGATTATAAAGGTAATCATTTCGAATATATCCCTTTTGGTGCTGGAAGGAGGATATGCCCTGGCATATCCTTTGGTCTTGCCAATGTTGAGCTCCTACTCGCAATGTTTCTCTACCATTTTGATTGGAGTTTGCCTGCTGGAATGAAGCACGAGAATTTATCTTAAAAGACCTTTGCGCAACGAATGAAAGACGATAGTGACAAATTGGTGATTATAGGACACATATATCTACTAGGCGTCGTCTGGTGACTATTTATAGTAATTATTAAGGGTTAATTATGTATCAGACTGTTGTATGTCCTGTATAATTTGTATATTTATGTGTTTTGATGAATAATATCAATTTGGGATTGTCATAATCCTTGACTATCTATACGTTATTTAATATAATGTCATTAATCTTGAGAGTTCAAAAGGGGTAATTAGGAGCTCCAGAACACTACTTGATATCTGCATCATTTGCTAAAGTTTCTCTGGAGGAGCTATCACGTTTATATCCGTCTTTTGATTAATAAGTAAAAAAATGTTCAACGTGTCCCTCGTGGAGGCTACTAAGTCAAACTCCATTGAATATTTAGGATTTTTTTAAGTGAATGATTACGTATGTTCTTGAAGCGCGAATGACGCGGGAATTACATCTAGGGCCCAACTTATATTAGTGTAAAAATAAAAATACAATACATCATTTCTAAAAGCAACACTATAAATAGTTAACTAGTTAATGTAATGTTGCATCTTTTGTAATGCTATACTCTAACTAATCTATAAATTCATCAAACTAAGATATAACAAATTTACGTTTCGATTCCCATCTATCTTTTGAGAAAAATTATGTTCACGTATTGACATGGACCTTTAATGAATAAGCTTTACGTCTTATTCAATTAAGTCGGATGGATAGCTCATTTAGGTCGTAATCCTGGATCAATTGGAAGATTTAATTTTCATATCAACCTCAAGAACATCTTGGCTTGATAAAACTTTATCTTGACTAGTTGGTCCAAAAGTTGAACAATTGCAGTGATTGCATTGGTGATGAGGACAATTTCTCGATAATAAGTGGTACTCTTTTAAAAAATTGTTCCATTATCTAAGAAAATGCGAAAAAAATTCAAAAACTAGTATAGCTTAAGGAAACAACTATACATGAACTATAAATTATAATAAATTACTAAAAATTAGCCATAATAATTCATATAACAATTAATGATACAACAAAGAAATTAAATAAATCGAGAAGAGACAACAAATCCAACAAAATTAATTAATATATACTTTGATATTAAAAACCTAAATACAATCCATTCTCATTCAATGTTAATCTCATGACCATAAGGTGAAATAAAAGCTTTAATACAAACTTTGGGATAGCCGGTAGGGGTTAAGCGTGAATGTTGGTATGTTTTCTTCTTCAAACCAATAGTTGGTATGCTTTCTTCTTGGTAGGAATTGGCGCGTGAAGGTTGGGGTAGGGTCTTTTTAATTTTTCATTATGTGTATGGCGAAGCCTGAATGTGGCTTTCAAGTTATTGGGTCTTTTTTTTTATTAATGTTATATATGAAAAGACAAATATACTCCTAATTTTTTTAAAATCCTGTGGGGCTCGGTGCCTTGCCCCCTATATACCCCGTCCCTGCTTCCCAGGTATGCAAACTCTTTAATGTGAATTAAGAGCATTTGTCGATCTTTATGGGCACATTTGTTTATGTTTTCATGGTCCATTTTTAGTTTTGAGTTAGAAATAGAATTTTGAGAATTTATTGGTTTTTGTGAAATTGAGATTGTGTTTGGATGAATGAATTGAAATGTGTTTTATGTAGGGTTGGAAATGAGATTGTGTTTGGTTTGAGTAGTTTTGAAATATTATTTTATGTATATAATAATTGAAAAGTTGGTAGTGGTGGGTCCACTTCAATATTTTAATTTGAATATATAATATTATATTTGTAAGATTATAGTTAGTGGTCCCATTAGATAGTTATAATTTAAAAATAGTAATATTTTAAGTAGATAAAGTTGATAATGGTGGGTCCCATATATATAATTGTGTTAAAATATGAAAATAGTGATTGATAAATAATGATGAGTGATGTAGGGTAGTGTATAGGTTTGAGAATATAAATTATAGGTTTGAGATGTTGTTTTATGTGAAAAATAGAAAATAAAAATGATGATTTTCATTGGAAATTTTATGAACAAACATGATTCCACTTTTATGTATAGTTGGAAGGCGGAAAAAGGCCATTGGAAACATAAACAAAGAAGGCCTATGTATTTCTACGAACTTGACAAAAATTTGCTTTGGATCCATTTGAGCTCTAATGTTTTTTTTCGTACAAGTAGTCATGTTGAAGGAATTGATATCAAAATATGAGATTTTGGGGTGGTCTACATCGAGACAAAAATGTGTTGGAATCTGAGCTAGTTGTTTAATTGAAATGTTAATAAATTAATCACTTTTCATTCCCACCCAAAATAGTATTTCCTATTTTCTCGGGTATTACAAGTTGAATAACTTGAGATAATTTGTGTATCTCTATTTTTAGGAAAGAATTTTGTAAACTACTATATATTTAGTGGATGATTTATTTGGAGTACACTCGTGGTTTTTCTCAATTTGGGTTTTCACGTAAAAACTCTTGTGTATTATTTTTATTTCTTGCACTGTATCTTAGTATTCTTGGTGTGGTTCCTATTTTTAATCCGATTAAGTGGAAAAGATTATCCTATTTTTGTTGGTCGGTGTCGTTACTCTTTCCAACAAAAGAGTAGTCAATCGCGGTGTGGCTGATTAAAAATCTAGGAATGGACATCCTGTTGGGATTTTCAAACTGGCGTATCCAACTACAATATTTGAAACCGAGTATGTGGATCTTCTCTCTGAGGATCTTATTTGCCCTGTAAGGTGATCGATGATCGCTAAAATTTATTAATTTAAACCATAAGTGTCTGCGACATAGTTAACAAGCGATGACAAGTAAGGTCATATTCTTCAAGGATTGATTTAAAACATATAAATTACTATAATTACTGTAGCATCAATATTATTGAAGCGGTCGTAAACAAAATTGATTTTCCAACTTCTACTTGTAAAACTAAATTAAACTATCAATCAATATCAAACTATCAAATTCACGAAAGTTAATCAACCAATAAAGGCAATCTGGGACTATGAACTTGATATGCTTTATCAATATTATTCTAATACGTATTTTTAAAATAACCAATTTTACCATATCTATGGGTTTAATTCTTATCGTAGTTTATTCCTTGTCTCAAGAAAACAAATCATAGATTAATATCGAATTATTAGCATCTCTACTCAACAATCAATTTCAACTCCCAAAAGCATAAAGATTAAATAAAACCCCCAAACATCATAGTCTCTCAACTCTACTCTCGTTTATGTTGTAGATACATTATCTAATGTTAGAACTCATCTCTTAAATTATGATCTAACTATTAAACATGCAAATTATTGGTCAAATAATAAACAAGAAATAACATGAATTCACAAATAGATCAAGGAAAATAATTACTACAAAATGACCAAATCATAAATAACATGAATCCGCAGTCTCAATCACGTCCCTAGAATCATGATAATAAATTAGCCTAACATTATTGTCTTCAAATTCATAAGTAAATTCTTAAACAAAGAGTTAAACATAGACAAGGTATGAATTGAAAAATCTCTACGAACTATGATGACTAAAACCTTGAGTGTGGGCGAATCAATCATCACAATCTCCAACCTTCGTGTCTTCGTGTTGATAGAACTCTCATGTTGTTCCTTAGATCTTGTTCCAAGTTGTCTTTTCTTCTATCCAACGTATTATGTCATTTCTTAGGTTTGATTTTTTCCTTTCATAGGTGCCTTTTGATCCCTTTATTTGATCCTAAAGCGTAATAAGAAAAACAAATTAAGCATAACATTGCATCTAGCACGAGTCATGCACACCAACACGACCAGGTCATGTGAAAGCGCCCAAAATTGTCTCATTTGAAACACCACAGGGCGCACCATGCCACCATGCGCATGATGTCCAGTAGTGTGAGATGCTCCTAAAAATACATATGTTACACACGCATGGGTGTGCCCATCGCGCACAGTGGGTCATGTGTGTTGCATCTTTACTTGTTTCTACAGTGCTGTGCGTCTATTGGTTCTTGTCATACCGTTCGGATCGATGCTGCTGACTTTCCAACCGATTTAGGTTCTTTTCCTACAAAAATACCCATAAAAATAGCAAAGAAAATAGCTAAGACTAGGGGAGGTTGAATAGACTTAACGCAATTTTTCAATTTGAAACACAATCCGAGTTTTAGCAAGAAAACAACTAAGTCTCTCTAGAGACAATGCAGGTCAAACTTGAGCCGGAGAGTTACCACTCAATGACTCGAGAGAGTTGTTGATATAGTAACTCGATTGAATGAAGTTAGCATTTACAAATTAAGTTTTCTTGATTTTACAATGGAGTTTTTACAATCGTTTTAAAGATTGGTTATCAACACTTTATTTTAGAGCTTGTTATTGCTCAGTTGGATAGCAAATATAAACAGGTAAGTAAATTATAGAATTTAAGTGCGAATATAAATGACACAATAATTTATAGTGGTTCGAGGATGGGGTAATTCCTGCTCACTCTTCTCCCTACTCCAGGAGAATCACTAAAGTAACAATAACCGTTACGATAGTACAACAATCCAAGCTTAGCTTCTCAAGTTATACGATTAGCTTCATTTTTGGACTGACTCTTCGTGCAAGGCATTTGCCTCACTACTTGACTCTTCAAATCTTGAGGACTTGATTACTTAGCCTCATTCGGTTGAAATAGGTTGAAACTAGAACTGGCGGAACTTCCTTAATCACTTCTTTGAAAGAACAAAACCGCTTTGTCTTTAAAACAAGTTTTCCTCTTCAACATGAAATATATGTTTTATCTTCCACAAAGTTGTGTTGGATAAAATTACTTGAATGTAGGCCTCGGGGAGTGTAAGAATTTCTTGCTTTGAGACCATTGCTTGTATGCTTAGTTTCACGTTTGAATTTTTCGCTCTCTTACATGTCGTATTTCGCTGCGAAAATTCCTCAGCCTTTATAGTGAGAGTTTGAAATTTGTCAGATTTGAAAGAGACAGACGAATTAAAACTTACACTTCTTGTTCGTTAGCTTGTCTTATTCTTGCAACATTTGATATTGACCCTGACCTTTGTATTTAGTACCTTAGGCGTACGTCAACTGTTTGAGTTCGCAAGCATTCCATTGGTCCCTCTTTGTTGAGTCTTAAATTCAAGATAGCTTTAAGGTTGCGGTGTCATCTCCTTATCAAAACGGCAAGTCTTTTTGACTTTCTTCAACTAACTTCTTAGCTTTCTTTAAGTCCTTGAGTTTCTTTACTCGATAAGTTGAGTCATACGCTCGTTTCTTGGAGACCCTCTGTTTGTAAGTCTTCACGAAGATACAAGCCGATGTGTAGTTGGGATTTCATTAATTCTTGTGAGTTGATTCTTCTATGCTCCATTCTTGACAGAAGTCTTACGTATTTTCAACTTAGGTATGTAACGACTAAGCTAATTTTCTAATATTACAAAGTTGAAATTACATATAGGAATTGGGGTGCCAAGCTTTCGATTTTAAGTTTTCAAAAGCATCATCAAAATCTATCTGATTAAATTTTCTAACAATTTCCTCCTTTTTATGATGGCAAGCTTATTTATATCCAAAAGTCTTATTTTGAAATTAAAATAAGTGAAAAAGAATGAATATCAATGTTTTTAATGAACATTCAACAACTTACATTATTTTTATGTATTTACAAATAATTGTAAAAATCTGTATAAACTTTCTAGGCAATTTATAAATACTATCTTACGGGCTGCCTTCTCCTTCTTTCATCATCCTCTCTCTTATTCTTTGATCTATTCTTCTCTCATCATGCATTCTTGACCTTGCTGCTTTTCTTCTTTGATCTTTCTCGGTCTCGGCACATCACTGCTCATGCCTAGTCGGGGCCTAGGTGGCCTCATGAGCAACTTCTCTATTTTTGAGCTTCATCACACCCATCTTATATACAACTTCATTTTTAGAGGTTGACGGTCATCCCAATTTACTCTCTTCTGGAGACCATCTACCTCTCCCACCTGAGGGTGGAATCTCGACCGCCTCTTTAGCAATTCTTCCTCTGAAGATGGTTGCCTTCCCCCGGGAACACGAGTCGGTGACTGACTTCAGAAGTCCGCACCATTTTGGAAGACTTTCTTGAGTCCGTTGCTTCCCTAGTCTCGGCCTTCGATATCTCTTAAACCTTTAGTCCACTACAAATCCCATGCATCATCTAAGTCCATCCCAACATAATATCCTTCGCTGAGCAATACGTAACTGAAACGGCATAAC